>OMLB01038940.1:1657-81113 GCA_900302555.1 Myripristis jacobus | reverse complement strand
AGTTTGGTTGTAGTGCTTGATGATTTTTGCAACTCCACTTGGGGACACATTTAAAGTTTTTGCAATTTTCCGGACTGACTGACCTTCATTTCTTAAACTAATGATGGCCACTCGTTTTTCTTTAGTTAGCTGATTGGTTCTTGCCATAATATGAATTTTAGCAGTTGTCCAATAGGGCTGTCGGCTGTGTAGTAACCTGACTTCTGCACAACACAACTGATGGTCCCAACCCCATTGATAAAGCAAGAAATTCCACTAATTAACCCTGATAAGGCACACCTGTGAAGTGAAAACCATTTCAGGTGACTACCTCTTGAAGCTCATGGAGAGAATGCCAAGAGTGTGCAAAGCAGTAATCAGAGAAAAGGGTGGCTATTTTGAAGAAACTAGAATATAAAACATGTTTTCAGTTATTTCACCTTTTTTTGTTAAGTACATAACTCTACATGTGTTCATTCATAGTTTTGATGTCTTCAGTGAGAATCTACAATGTAAATAGTCATGAAAATAAAGAAAATGCATTGAATGAGAAGGTGTGTCCAAACTTTTGGCCTGTACTGTATGTATAAGATTAAAAGAGTAATACATAAAAAAGGTAAAAACAAGTATTAGATTAGATAAAAAATGAGAAGTTAAGAGGAAATGAGCTGGGTTGTGACTACTGTGCACAGGCAAGTCATGAGCACACAAGACCCATTGGCACTGCTTTCTTCTTGTTTTTGTTTTTTTTTCTTACTGCAAATTGCTGTGTTCACCATCTGCTTCTTCAACGTCTGTGGTGGTTTATGGATGTCTCTTACCTCCGCCTCAGGCTAGAAGCCGTTTCAAGGTAGATGGCAAGTCAAGATGAGTCACAACGGTTCAGGGGGAAACATGACCAAGGAAAAAGGGAGGAGAGTGGGACTAAAAATAAACGTGTTGTGTGTATTATTAGTTACAATATTGCATGTAGCAGTGAGATGGCAATACAGTTGCGAAGGGAGAGGGGTAATGTTAGGTGCCCATGGTTCCAGATGTAAAAATTGTTGTGGCTGATACCAACAAGACAGCTGAAAACCTTACTAATGCATTTCCAGAAATGTGGAGAAGACAATAAAAGCTAACTTAAAAGGCCATTTTACTGACATCCTTCGTCAAATATTTCTCTTTTTCTCTCCTATAGTGCCAAAAGGCAGCTCTCTCTCTCTCTCACACACACACACACACACACACACACTTGACAGTGAATTGAAAAAAACATGTGTTTTCCCTGTTACACACCTTTTTTTGCGGCTTACCCATCAGGGCCCTTGGGGCACCTGACCCGGTGCAAGACCCACACAATGCAAAAAAGTAAAACTACTACAGTTCAGATTAAAGACAAAGAACCATAGGTGTGATCACACCCTTAAAACAAAGGGTCAGGACCCAAAGGAACAGGACTCTGTTTCTAGTACATCCCTACATGACATGAGCAGCAAAATAATGAGTCTCTGTCTCAGGATCGGAGACCAAGCAGTAGAAGTTTATGAACCCCTGTGCTTAAGGTCAAGTGTTAGCCTTTTTATGTTGTGCTTGAAGACTGGTGTCTGGGTGTAAAGTGTGAAACTATGCAGTGGAACAGTGGAGGTCAAAACTAGCTTAGCTGAAAGGTCAACATGTGCGTTAGTGCAAAAAAACTTGAGAAAAAAATCTCCACTGTTTTTATGAATTAATGAGAAATAATGAGACACTTATGTCAGAATCTCGAGAAAATTACCTCATAAATTAAGGAAAATAGCAGATTTTTTTCCTTGAAAACTTTTCTCATAATTTTGAGATAATTATGGGATGCACAGTGTTGGAGTTTTTGCCAATACCCTATGTGCTGACATTCTGGCCGATGCTTGTACCGATACCGATATATGCAGATTTTTTTTTCCACCTGACTGCACAGAACATCAAGTCTCTCCTGCAGTGGAATTAACATTTTATTATGCCTACTCTTATTGTGAAGACTCACTAGCAGATGCAGACATAAAATACAATGCTTTTCAAAATGTACACATTCACTGGGCAAAATAAGAAAACTACTTCAACTTAGGTTATGTGAAACATGCCATATTTATTTTAATATATTTGCTTTCAAAAAAAACTGTCAGATTCATCCCACTGAAAAGGGGTTGGATGATTCTCTGCCTGAGAAAATCCTGACAACAGCCACAACCAGGACAGATTTGACCTGTTTCACCTATCAACACGTCATATCGGCAGAACTCTTCATTTCAGGCCGATACCAATATTTCATTTCTCAGGCCGATATCAGCCGATACTGATATTTCATTCCTCAAGCCAATATCAGCTGATACTGATGTCATGCCGATATTATCGTGCATCCTGAATAATTATCTCATTAATTCAGAAAAACATGGCAGAATTTTCTTTCATGAAAACTTCTCAGAATTCTGATGTCATTCAGCAAAACAAGAGATTTTTTTTTTCATAAAAAACTTTTCTCAGAATTAGCTCATTCATTCATTCATTCATTCATTCAAAAAAGTTCAGTTTTCAGTTCAGTTTTTCTGAAGTGAATGCATTATGCTTCTGTAGTGTGTATGCCAGTGACTCATGTTTCCCAAAAAAAAATTTGGACATGAAAATGACCACAAAATGACTTTGTCTAGATAGCAGGCAGCTCAGGTCCCAGCTCAGGTGAGGGTCTAACTGTTCCTCCTCACTGTGACTTTGGTTGATAGGCTACACTGCAAAAATCAAATAAAGATAATTACTTATTAGCAAATTCAACCTGACCTATTATTCCCATGAAGAAGTGCACTGAACAGCAGATGGGAAAAAATCTGCACAATCTCACTCCTAAAATTTCATAGTCTACAGCTTTACGCGATGACATTTGTTTCCGTTTTCCTGAGTGAGCGAGGCATCATCCTTCGCTCTGCTTATACTGATAATCAACCACAAATTACTCTAATCCCTGTCAACTCCATGCACACAAGTGAGAGAAACTCATCAGCGGCCCCGCCCCCACATGCGGTGTGTGTGTGTGTGCACGCTAGGGTGTGTGTCGGAGCCAGGTCGGAGCCAACAGAGCTCACGTCACAAAATGGTCCTGTTGTCATCACAAACACGGTACGTCCCTCCCCACTCAGGCTATCCACTGCAAAAGCAGCAGCAGCAGCAGTTTAAGCAGTGCGTATTAAAAAGAGAGACGCCAAAAGAAAACCTAACTGCATCGCACCATTTAGCCTAAAACGACAACAGAAGCTAACGTATATGATGATGATGATATTAATAATAATAATAATAATAATAATAATAATAATAATAATAAACACGTAGGAAGAACATTTCTGAGAAATTAATATAGCCTGCTTATTATGCAGGCACACTGTAGGCTAAATGGGGAGTAAAAACTATTAAAAACTGATTCTGAAGTGTCATTCTGTAGTATCATTGTGGGCTTTTGTATAATAAGGTTGAGCTTGACTCCTCAGTTGTCCTTCCTTGTTTGTGAGTTTTAAATTGACTCTGTGAAGACAGGATAAAACAGTGCTTAAGGATCTGAAGAAAGGTTGAGACCATTTAACTGTTATTTATTTTATAATTTATGTTGGAAATTTCTTTTATTTCAGATTCAGATTCGGTTGGCTACTCATTTCTCTTGGCTGGCTAATCTGTGCCTTAGTGGAAAACCCTGTGAATTATGTCTTGTAATATGCTCTTAAATATAATTCATCACATACCTGCCAGACAAATAATTGCAAAATGTTTTACTTTGTTTTTGAGTACAAGAGATCATGCATGGAACACTATCCAGCTACATTGACAGCCTCTGTCTTACCTGTCCAACAAGGCCAGAAGGGCCAGTCGATCATATCGAACTCGCAGCCACTTCCCCGGCAACACCCAAAAGCGGTAGTACTGTTTGGGTTTGGCTTTCTCCTCAATCATCAGCGTGTTTTCCTGGGACTCTTGCAGAGACTCATGATCTAGATCAAACTAGAGAGATAAGGTGAGGAATAAGTGATGAGTTCACAACAAGTCATCACATTTGATATCACTGGCCTGAGGCAGATATACTTCTGGCTTCTTTCCACGACATTTTACATAAAATAATCAGGTCAATGAAACATCATGGATAGTTCACCTCAGGCATTTCCAAAGGCACCCTGCGAACCTGCATGCCCTGTAAAACCACGGGTCTGGGCTGAAGCATGGATAGGACTGGTGCTCCTTCCTGGACCTCAGTGGAGGTGAAGCTTGAGGATTGAGACTGTCTCTCCCTTTCTCTGCAAGAGTGAAATTTCACATAAATTTAATTGCGGCAAATTTAACTTTTACAATCCAGAACTGATTCTGAGTTGCAATCAAAACAAGTGACCTGATAATGCAAGCCTGATAACTTACTGCACTGGGTCCTCATAGCCGCCTCCAGCAGGTCCAAATGTATATGACCTCTTCACTCCTGTTGCACAATAACACAAAGTAAACTCAAAAGAAGTGCATCCAACAAGTAACAAAGAAACTACCATCAACTATACAAATAGAAGACGCATTCACATGTTGTATCCCTGATGTTAAAGATGGGAGAGGGTTTCTTAGTCAAACAAGGCATATCAGAGTGGAAGCAAAAATTATACTGCTATCATTACTGTTTAGAAGTCTTTAGCAAAGCATGTTCATTTATTGGTGTTCACCCACCACTCTCATCATAGAAGTAGTGCACTGCCCCCTCTGATGTGTCGTCAAATGTGGACGCCTCATGGATGCCACCACGGGGCAGCAGCAATGAGGAGGCAAACTGTAAGGCAGAGGGAAGGGTACGGGTCCGCGAATGGGAGGAGGTTCGAGCCCTCTGGAGGTCCTGCAGGCTACAGGAAGCAGCAGAAACACCAGCAAAAATTTACAAAAAGTGATGTGTGTAAAAATATAATGGCTGATATTATCTTTAAAATATCACTTAAGTCATGACACTCCTTGGCTCTATCAGCCCTCCTGGGGCTGTACACAGTTTCGAAGTTAATTTTTCTAATAGGTTATGCAGAGGGTTCCCACACTCAGTAAGACATAAAACTTCTCAGTTTGACCACTGAATTCTCAGTGGTCTTGTTTAGTAAATTCAAAAACTCAAAATGTAGGGATCAAACTAGCATGGCACTGGTCAAAATCAGATGTTGTAGTGGCCTGATTTTGTTAAGTGAAGAAATCATAGTGAAATCCTTTATTTTGAAACTGCTGGTATATGAAAGCAAGATCCTCAGATGGCAGGAGGCCCAAAGAGCTGAAGCATATTGATGAATCTGAGTGCTATGCTTAAAAAAAACTTTCAAGGCCATCCATTTATTTTCAAATACTTGTAAGGCCTAATTTAATCTCTCTGAAATCTGTAAATTTTCAGGTTTTTTCAAGCCCTGTAGGAACCCCCATAATGACAAAGCTCTGAAACAGCATACTGAGCAAGCATTTCCCCAAAGAGACCGCGGCAATTCTAATTAGTTAATAATTCTTATGTCCTGGATACAGGAACTTGCAGGCAGCTTTGACAAGACAGTAGAGAGAACGATTGCAGCAAAGGAATGCGATCGATATGAGCCAGCCACAGCGAAGCATAACCAACAGAGACAAGGTGTGCTGAGGGGACTAACCTGGGAGGGGATCCCATGGTGGATGGGGGTGGTGTAGGGTTGCTCCCTGCATTGTGTCTCCTGCGGATGGCCTGGGTCCTCTTAACACTGCTTACAGAGTCACGTTTGCCCCCGTCCTCTGGAGCCATAGCTGGAGGAAGGTGATTGGTTACATCAGTGCTAAGGTTTACATTACAGTGTCAGCATACATTTTACAAGGCACCGTTTTCATTTAGGAATGGATGACAAGTTAATAATTATTCTCTAAAAACAAAGCTAAATTTGAATTATGCCAAGTTAGCAACTGCATGAAGGTACACACACACACACACACACACAAACACACACACACACACACACACACGTAGCCTTTCACAGACGTTTTGGGCAAAGTAAGGTATGCACCTATATAGTTGTACCGTTATAACAACAATAAGGTTGCCCTCACTTGTGTCATTTTGTGTCCCAAACTGCATAACACTGAATAGATTACTAGAAGGAAACAAAATAGCTGCTATAAAAAAATGGCAGATAGGAGCTGTAAGCCTACACAAAAGCAGAGAAGTCAGTGAAAACAAGGCACCAATGGTCAGCAGTTTGGCAGGCACACTGTGCCCTGTAAACTAGTGTTAAGAAGCCAAGAAACACAGCGCCTCACAAAGAACTGCACTTTAAAGCTGGACTAACTCCATTCTCATAGCATAGCTTTAAATAATCCTGGACGATACCTATTATTCTGTATTAATCAGCATCTGCATAAAACAAAACTGGAGCTTCTCAGGAAACATGAGGGCTTAAATAAAGGCTTCAGCGGGTCAGGTTTTATTTCATAATATTGCTGGTCAGTAGCAGTGTAGCAGAACAGGCTGTCGGTGATTACCACTTAATACCAACAAGAGGTTAAAGAACATAAGCCCAGGATTTTAATTAATCTTCCCTGCAAGACATAAGTATTTTTATAAGAACATTAAAATTCGAAAAGTTAAATCTACAATTCAAATATTCCTCTTTTAGTGAGGAATACTTTCTTTGTATTTTAGCGGCTTTGACATAACCGGATTTGCTAATTAGGCTAATGATTGTTTGTAGTATTTCACCCCTTTTACACTACTTTTTGACTCTGGTCTGGAATTTTAGAAAAACAGTCCAAAGTGCTCTTTAATCTTATTTTTATCAGTTAAGGAATATAACTAGGATCAGATCATTTCTCTTGTTTTCCAACGTGAAAGAAGTCAGTCATACTCTCTCATCTTCCCACGCGTGCAACTCCCCTTAAATGAAAATCAAAGCTTTTGTCTACATCAAACAGGAGAGAGCAAATATCTCCTATTTTAGCAAATCTGCAGTGGCTTCCTGCTGATTTCAGAATTCATTTCAAGAGATTATTCATTACTTTTGCTCCTACCTAGTATCATGAAACATTTATCTTGGTATGCTGACAAAGATCTTTTCAATGGCCTATCAGAGTCCAAACACAACTGAACAATCGCCTTTGTCAATTCATGTTTTATTCATGTTAACTTAAAACAAATTTTTACAGCCTTGCATTTTTAATTTATTTTGTTTTGTCTCAATAGTTTTGTTTGCTTGTTTTAATTCAATGATGTCCTTGACTTATAGTCTGTATACTATGTAAAATAACTTGTAATGTTGATTTGAAAGGCAGTATATAAAGTTTATTGTTACTTGTGGTGGTCGCAGTAGTATTACTACAATAAAACAGGCCAATTAGGTCTAAATCTAAATCCAAGATATTCTGTACCCAAGCCTGATTTGTCAGTAATTGTCTTGCTGTCTTTTGCCAACTTCTGAATCATGGATTAATGTTTAATATTGATTTCAGCTGCATAAAATACAATTTGTTAGCCAACAGCCACTGGCAACTGTATTTCGAAGATTTCTGTCTACTCGGCATAGCTTTTTCACAGTACACTGGATCACATCACTCACTATGACTGCAATCATACTCATTTCACACTGCCCAAACACATACAAACATAGACCATTCAATCTATACAGCTTATAGAGAGGTAAGTGTTGTTTACTCTCTGTAAGTATTAGAGGGTGACATGGGGATGGATTTTCACCCCTGTCCCAACCTACTCCCACAAAAATATCCCTGTCCCTTCCCAATCCCATGACAGCTTAAAAAAATCCTGCCCATCTGCACTACTGTGTACTGTGAATTTGCCATGTTTGTCTATATAAATGTAATCAGGACAAGTTACTTTACATTTAATGTGCCTAATCTTATTATACAGTGACTCTGAATATTAGTCTGATACTGACACACACATAATATTTGTACTCCTGTTTATTATATCTATATAAATAACTTTAGGTACAGATTGAGAAGTTACACCAGCTCACCTCCTCCCACAGCTCCTTCTTCAACCAGCTCTCCTGCCCTCCAGCCCATCTGGTTGCCAGTCCAGGAACCGCCCAGGGAGTCCAGCCGGTGGTGATGAGTCCCAGGGAAGCTGTCAGTATGAATGGTGCGTGCCTCCAGATCAGACTTGGAGATGGTCAGCGTGCGAGGGGCAGGAGTGGAGGATGAGGGCATAGTAAGCAGAGTGGAGGGCAGCGCCGCTGTGCTGCTCTGGCCTCCACCTGCCCCATCCATACTTAGCACCCTAGCATGAGTCTTAGCACTAGCTGTGCTAGCAGAGCGCTGGGCAGCACGAGAATTTGATGGGCCAGCGGTCTCAGGTAAATCTCCTTCTCTCGGAGTGGGCAGTTGAGCGGCAGAGGGTAGTGGGGACGTAATGCCAGTGTTAGCAAGGTCTGGGGAGTAGCAGGAGGTAGAGGAACTTGAGTCATCATCATCATCGTCATCATCATCCGAGCTATATCGCCGCTGAGAGCCCAGACTGGAGCCAGCGCTCATGTCACTGCCATCATCCTCATCGCTGGAGTCTTCAAACAGACTTTCACTGTAAGCCTTGGTGCTCAGCCGGTTGCGAACTGGGATGTAGTCTCTGTGCTGCCTGTGATTGTGGTGACGCCTGTAAGACCCACAGTCAAAACTGCTGCTTCCTGCTCCGGCTCGCTTCCGTGGAGCTTTCCGTCGGCCTGGCCTGTGCCCCACACTACTGCCACTGGCCCGCAGCAGCTTCAAGTCTTTAGGGCGCACCACCTGCTGGGCCTGCAGAGTGGGCTGGTCAGACAGCAGGAAGGGGGTAGAAGAAATGGGCAGAGCAGGCTCAGAACACACGAGACCCAGGGCCAGCCCTGAGGGCACTGAGTTGGCCTGCCGAGGTGGCGGCAGCGGGGGAACTGGGACAATTCTGTCTAAATCACAAACCTCTGACTGCCCACTACTTGAAGGGGAAGAATTCTGAAGGGTAGGAGGCTGTGCAATATCAGAGGGTACAGAGGGTAGGTCCTCTCCTTCAACAAGTGTCCTATCTAGCCCCTGGCCCAGGGAGAAATCTTTGGAAGGGGAGCGCAATAGCACACTGTCCGACAGGTTGTCAGTATCACTGCCACCCTGTCCTGCTGGATCCTCTGTGGGCTGTGGGATAAAAGAGCCCACCGCTGGTGTAGAGGCAGACACCCGTGCATCTGCAGGCCGTGGCTGACTGAATGAAGGGCTCTCCAGCTGGGTGGAATCTGTCTTCTCACTGCGGTAGCTGCTAACAGTGCTAAGGGTCTCACGGTCTGTGGTGGCTCCACCCGCGCTGAAACAGCTGTCTGTGGATCCAGCCGCTAAAGCCACCCCGCTGCGGCTGCCTGGGTGCTCAGTCCCTGGCGCAAATGCAACAGGATCGAGACCCAAACCCAGGAGATTCTCACTCAGTTCCTCACTTAAGCTACTCTTTATGAGGGGGCTAAGTGGAGTGTCCCCCAGACTCTCAGATTCAGCAGAGGGACCCAGGGGAGAATAGGCCCCCATCCCATTTTCCTCAGGACTCTGCTGAGACAGTTGTTCTGGCAATCCCTCCGCCTCCTGTAATTGTTCTTTCTCTCCTACATCTTCCTGGCTGGAAGGTGAAGGGGGGATAGACAAGCAATCTCCAGGCTCTCCAAATCCAGCTGACACTCCAGGCACTCCCATTAAACCTGGAAATTCGCTTCCCAGAGCAGCAGCAATGCAGGACTGGACCACACTGGTGGGCCCTGCATAAGCAAAACAAGCCAAACTAAGAATATAATTGCCACAACATTAAATGCAAAAAATGAATGTCTATAATGCAGTGGTTCTCAGTCTTGATCCTCAAGGCTTGGAGCCCTGCTGGCTTTAATTCTAGCCATTTAATCAAGGACTCATTAACACCTTCGATGCCAGGTAAATACAGCTTACTTGGCAGGACAGAAATCCAGCTGCAGTCCAGACCAGGACTGAGAACCACAGCTATAAGCAACTGTCTATATCTGTATGCTTATACCCTGTGCACCATAGCATGGCTTTTTACAGACAGGATTAGACTGTGTGCAGCGTGAATTATGCTAGTTTCAGGTGGATGAATAGCAGCAGGCTTACTAATAGTGTCCTGGGAGCTCTGACGTAAGATCTCGCGATGAGCTGAAGTCACAATTACATTATTGCTGCCTTGCTCCCGCATTAGCTCTTTGATGTCTGAGATGCAAAGAAAAGAAATAACCCCCAGAATCAAAACAGTGCATATTTAATATTTACAGTGCTTCATGACATAGATAGCTTTCACTTTGTTATGGCTATGCTTCAAGGATGGTGAACATAAAGATAAATTAGTTTAGGCCCACACATTATATTCTACTGGCAAAACCAAAATCCAGTCCAACCTGGTGTATAACTACACAAAGCTTAGATACATACCTTTAGTGCCCCCTGTATCCTCCAACTGGGGTAAAAACTCCTGAAGATATAAAAAAAAAAATAAATACATTGCAGCCTGTGATTACAGTTTCTACCATCCTCATATGTCAAAAAAGAATAAACGATACACATCACCCCTGGTTTGCTGTGAAAATTAAAGGAGGCATCAAGACTGCATGCTACTGTAATGTATAGCAACCCTTACCGACACCTGGTTCAGTCCAAACAGTGAGTGCTGGGAGCTGCAACGCACTGGCGGTGTTGAGTTGACTTTCCGAAACACAGTCATCTCCACACCAACGTGACTGTCCCTATGAGGAAGTTATGCAGTGCGCAAAATCAATTGGCTACAGCATGTGAAATCATGATTGCATGAATTTCCTCCAAACCATGTCAGAAAAGGTCTTTATCCTTGTTACCTGTGCTGATTCCCATCATGGGCACCTGATGCTTCATCTCCCTCTTCCATCCTTGGTGCTTCGGCAGTGAGTGAGGCCTGCTTCTTCTCTACAATCTCCCCAAGGTCGAACATAGCATGAAGCCGGTAATTCACTACCTTTATGGCTGTGAAGAAGACCGCCACCACAGCACAGTACACACCTGCTACCACCAAGCTAGGAGGAAGAGCCTAAAAGGGAGTGAAAAGATGATGACAGCAATTGAGACTAAATATGGAAATAAGATTACACCGGTCTACTTGAATAGTTGAGTGACAGGCGTTATTCAGTAACAGCTGGCAAATGGTAACACTAACAAAACAAAACAAAACAAAAAAAACAATGCTGTATTTAACACAGCGCTGTGTAGTTATCCTAAAGAAGCAGTCCACTGTCTGTTTATAAAGGAAGGCCACAGTGGTTTGGGGATGAAGTGTTTTGGTATAAAAGAAAGACCTGCCAAAGAAAGTAGACATGACATTCCAAGAATCAACTGTGAAACCAAATGTTTTAATAGAATGCCTAATTATGCCAATATTGCAACTTTAGGGTTTTTAATGTGTACTTGTAATGTGTTATGTTTAGTTTGTCATACCGCATTTCTTGTCTGTAATAAATAATAGATCATGTTACATTTTGTTCTGGAGCTCGTGTGATAATCATGTAGTGTTTCAATGTATTTTAATGTATCAGCACCAGTTAACCAAGTCAGATTCCTCTTGCAGTTGTACACAGCAAATACAAAAAAAACCTAATAAAGTCTAAAAAGTTGTTTTTTTAAGACTTGGGCCTTAATTTACTGGTTCTTTCATATGTGTGGATGAACTGATGGTATTAAGCTCAGAGAGATTGTGCTCACCATGTACAGGAGGAACGGGAAGGCCAGGAGAAATATCCAAAGGTAGAGGTGGAAGCAGTTGGAGAACGTGCTCTGATGTGGGTCCACATACCAGCCTCCCGTGAGTGAAGCCCAAACACCCTGCCGTAATATCTGAAGAGCTTGGGAACCCATCTCCACCTTCAGGTCAAGTCAACCCAAAGCTGCAATGCTTCCACTAAGGCTGTAGCTCAAAACAATGTGCAGCAGTTGGAGCCACAGTGTCTTGTGTCTACAATGGCACTTCCATTGGGGATGGCAGGTTAACCGAGACCGTTTCATCAAGCACGATAGTTCGGTGTCTTGGATTTGTAGTCTTCAGTTGAGCTCAGAAGTCCTTGCATATTCTTGTGCCACAATGTTCTCCCTCCTTGCACCACTGATGCCAAAATCTAGCCTAATCCTTGTCCAGTAATCAGGAGAGTGACTTTTTGGCACATTGGTAACCCACTGAATGTATGAAAAAACATTCATCTGTAAGAAAGACCACAACCGATTTGTCTCCTAACACAACACCAGCTTTTTGCATTCCATTCAGCAGGGGAAAAAAAACATTATTGAGGGCAAAGACTGACCTTAGTGAAATTACACCGAAAATCCCAATGTGATTTCATCTGCTGTGGTTGAGATTTGTCACTGTACACACAAACATATCAGTTACAGAGATGACACTTTAAAGTGGCTTTTTTTTTTTTTTTTTCCTTTTTTGCTTATCTAAAGTCTTAGCAAAACTGCAGGGTGATTGTGTATCTACAGAGGTTCCTCTTAAATTTCAGCTCGCCTTGAATTAACTTAGCAAAAGATCACAAGCTCACTGTTAAATGGAACTGCATCAGAGTTGTGAGCCCCAAATCAAATTTGTTCATTTGACAAGTAATGTTAAATGTGTTAATTCACAGTAATGCTCATCTCACTAGCTATAACGCTAGAGTCCGGAAAGATAACGTTTACTGGTCACTTAAAGCAAAGGTCAGACTGTGGGTAACGTTAGCCAACACTGCCACTGAATACATTGATTGCACTGAGTGTAGTCTATAGGCGTTAGCTGTTAAGTCAAACAAAAATGACAGGGAGCTAGTCATAATATTCAGTGTCGATACACTTGTGTAATTTCAGACAGGATGACGGTTAGCAGCTAAGAATCACTGTTTTCATACACAGGCCAATGCTCTCCCAGCTAGATCAAGTTTACTGATTGACATTAGCAAACTAGCAAAAACATCTACCCTGGCTTACTTAGATTACTATATATTTCAGACGCTCGGTTTAATCATCAACACCCTAAATCACCTCAGTGACTGTGAAAACATAAGCGATTAGTTAGCATGCTGACTGCCTAGCACGGTTAGCCATCCTTAACTAGCTAACGTTGGATTGTTGCCGGCTAATGTTAGCTAGGCCTTACTTGTCAGCATTTAACGCTAGCTGGTTAATATCGCGACCATTATCTAGTTAAATGTAACGTTAGCCTACGACATTAAGTTAGCCTAACCGTTCGCTTTTTTTCTAGGTGGGCATTTAAGGCTCTCTCTAAAGCTAACACTAGCGTTGTTTTACGTGATACGTTTGGTAATTGTGCTCACTGTGAAATATGTTTCCCCATACTGTTTCTCCAATGTAGCTAGCTAGCTTACTAACGTTTGCAGTAGTTGTCGAGCTTGTCTCATATCCTCCTTCCGCGTTCAGTCCTTGCAAAATCTCAGATATTTCCTTCCCAGGATGCTAGCGAGCTAATGTTGAGATAGTCGCCTGATGAAAAAAGCTGTAGCCTGACAACCGTTTACTTTAGCTAACTTATCATTGTTTTCTGTGCGGCTGGTCAAAGTCTCTCATCCTCTTTGGCGTGAAGGCTTGAAAAACATCCGGTGGCAGCAGAAATCTTCTCTCATGGTGAGCGACGGCTGTTTCTTGGCATAAACGTTGCCTGTGGATCATGAAATATGTTTCAACAAGCTAGCCAACTAGGTAGCTAGCCTTAGCTAACTAGTTGACACACACACACACGCACGTACGTACGCACGCACGCACGCAGAGAGAGTGAGCGGAGAGATTCCCATAGAACTGATTGGCTGTTCGCCGTGGCGTCACAGACGGGCGCAGGGAGGGTGGGCGGCTCTGTGTTTTCCTGGCAGAGATGGGGCCAGGGACCGAGCCCCACATGCTTTCCACTGTAGGGAATGTGTGATAACAACAAGAGAAAAACAAATAATGTCTCAATACTCTCATGATACTTGGGTACCGATGCGATTTGTATTGCAATTCCATATTATGATATATTTCAATTTTTGTTTTTTTTAAAATTATCCTTCAGTTTGTGAATGTAAAGTTCCATAAAGCTGTGATTATCCTAAAGGTCACGATAGGTTTATTCACTGACATCAAGTTTCAAAAAAGGGTCTCACTAAAATCACATGGCCTCTATAGGGGCTGACATAATCACACCTGAATAAAATTCTGCTCATCCAATCCATGAAAGTTTCAGTTTTCCAGTCAAGCCCAGTTTATGTATCTCCGAGACTGATTAGGCCATCGTCTGCACAAATACACCATTTTAGGATAGGAGAATATAACACATTTGTACTGCATGAAAAAAACTGTATAGTTTGTGCCCCAGACTGCATGGGATTAGCATGAGGTGGGTATGTCTGCAGAGAGGAGACTTGTGTGTGCCCATGGAACCCATTTTTATTCAGGTATCCTGAGGTCAGAGGTCAAGACACCCCTTTGTAAATGGCCATACCAGATTTTCCTGCACCAGTATTTAGCCCAATTGTGGAATCATGTTTAGTCGCCTTGACTACAAGCATGGCATTCTTGGTACCAATGGATTCCTTAGGTAGTTTCATATGATACCAGTGTTTTTACTTTTAACCAATTCAGTCATTTAAAAAATCGATTGAAAATCCTATAAAAAAAAAAATTGTTGTGATATTTATGTGAATCGATCGTGAGATTACAGTCAGACCGCCACAGGACCTGCATGACAACTTCTGCAGCCTCATGGTCTGGGCCACAGTTTGTCATCTTGGCTCACATTGTTGTCTTCGGGCAGTGACGGTTTAAACCTGGGGAACACATGAAACAGGAGCTGGAGAACCTGCCTGTTTGTTGATACTGGAGTTATGAAAATGAAGCAGACCTAGATAATGTCCGATTGTTTTTTCATTTTGACACAGATTTTACTATATAGTGTGCAGCACAGAATTTCCTATATAACCTAGTGATCAGTGAGTGAGTGAGCCCCAGAGTATGGTAAAATATGGCACTTGACATGCCAAAATGCCACTAAAGGAACGGAAGCCAATGTTTTTGTTTGTTTATTTCAGTTCAAACTTTCCAGAATGCAACTGAAGACCAGGTAGTGAGCCTGGCCTTCAATTGCATTACTGAATTTTATTTTTTGTGGGTCAGCACATTAGGTGTAACATTTCCGACTGTAAATACATTCATGTAAAAACACTGAACTTCACAGACCTGAAATGAAAGCTGGATGAAGGAAAGTAGTGCATAAGCTCCCATCAGTGTCACATCAATGAACAGACAGGCAGAGGGAAAGGCCAGAGAGAGAGGAGTTCAGAAGAAAAAACACCAGACAGAAAGAAACTTCTAAAATCTGCTTTTCCAATTTCCTACAGAACATCTACATTTATAACTGTAGAAATATGAGATACTTTTCAATGTGTTTCATGTCCTTCATAGTAATAATTGCTATTTGTACATGAATTGCATAAATCGCTAGGGAAACTGTAAAGCCTCATATAGTAATGTCTTCAAGACATGCTCAGTTTCAACCAAACTATATCACCCAATTCATAATGCATGATAAATACATTTTACAAACAGTTGTCTTTAGTAATGCACAGTCTGTTAAGTAAACAATGGCTAAGTTGGGTAATCTACTGTGAAAACCTATGTAGAAACTTGGATGTTAGAGCAAATGGTGTGAGAGTGATGTATGCCATTGGGCTTGTCCTCCAGGCAGCTCCCATCATGGTGGCATCGTTGAGTTAGTTTTTTTGTATCCCAGAACCAGCCTCACTGATACCCAAGCATCAGCACAGATCAGACCTCACCTACCTTCATCGCCAGCATGAGCTCCACTCAGGATTACTCTCAGCCCACAATATCTCACCCAAGAATTTCCAACATGCCCATCAGTCTCAATAAAAACAGCCTAATGGGACATTCGCCCTGCTGGCTTGATACATAATCTTTGTAAACTCTCTTCTCACAACTGATGTTCTGCATTAGTTGAACCAACTATAGACATCACGTCACTGATGTTTGGTGTGCAGTGGGCAAAAAGTATATACTCACTAAAAAAGATAGCAGTGCTCGGAAAAAAGCTACATATTTGTTGTTTGTTGTGCATCACTTTGAGGAAGAAGCTGGTATGGCGAAGGATAGCAGCTGCCATAACCTTGCCGAGGTAAATCCAAATCTGATGTTGTAGTTTTTATCATATGTGCAGTCTGCTTACCCATCAGAAGGCTAGCACATTATCACACTCACATTCTACGTCACAACTCCATACAGTTTTTTTTTTAGATTCTCTGATCCACCTGATTTGCATTTTTGAATGTGGGAGGAAGCCCACATAAATGCGGGAATACATGCAAACTCCACACTGCAGGAGTCAGGACCAGGAATCAAACTGAGGTCCTTTTTGCTGTGAGACGATGGTGCTGAATATTGAGCCACAGGGGTGGCATCCCCTCCATCCTGTCCTGTGCCTTTACACTATAGCAGACAGCCCCCTTCCAGCATCCATTTAAAAGATTCTAGAGAAATCTCATCTTAATTTTTTCCATCATCTTAATTTTTTTCACCATCTTAATCTTGCCCATCATAATTTAGGCTGCAAATCTGAATATCTTGAAATATTGTGGAGAAGTAGCCCCAGGGTATACAATGATAAGATCTAGTATCCCAAGTTTGCACTGCGTGGGTATATCTCACTCTGAACTGCGGCTTCTGTTTCCATCCTACAGTTCTTTATCTTCTCAGCAGGGGGTAGTCATAAGACATTGAATTTAGTGTCTTTGTCAGCTTTACAACAGGAAGTGATGGGAGAACATGCTCTGATTAGATGGTGCCAATATAGGATGTAGACTGAGCTGATGAAAGCGAGACTGGGAGAGTTGGGGATACTGAAATTTTGATGGCGACTCTCAACAAGACAGGGGACAAAACAACCTGAAGTAAAATGAATACTTGAGAGTGCGAGTGCTTCATAACTTTTGGCACAGCATCTCGATGAAAGTACATCCTGATAACATTAATTGGGCAGTAACTAGTAACAAAAGCAGAAACTGAAATCCTTCCAGTTAACCATTTTGGTTTCTTGATACAAGTGCCATACATTTATGTTATAAGGTACTACTTACCTGCATCATCTTATCATCTCATTACTTATCAGCATTTATACATGTGGAACTATACTCAAGTCCTTATTTCTGTATATATTGTTGTAATATTATTGTTTACATAATGTACACATGCACATGTGTGTGCATATATATATCTTGGGGATCAATAAGGCATTTCTGACTGTGGTTCTGATCATTATTATTGCACTAAGGCATTAATGTTGCATTGCAGTCATTACAGAGTGCGGCGAAGGACTGGCAGGAGAATGACAGGAAAGATGAAGAAAAAAGAGGAGAGGGGTATAATAAAGGTCATGAGCTAAACTTAAACCTGTGAAAGTGTGAAAGTGCGAGCACATGGTATGTGCTTGCTAAAACCACAAGGAACTCCAGCTGGAGTTCAATTAACAGGCTTATTTTATTTCATTTAATCTTCATGTATCCAAGTCAGCCCCACTGAAACTGAAGGCCTTGTACAAGAGAGACCTGTTCAAGACAGCAGCAGCACATTACGTTACAGGCAGAACACCACTAAACCAGCTCATAATAAATAATGGACATCTGGGCATTAATACACCATAAGCAAGCCGTGCCTCACCCAGTTCCTGACTCTATGGCAAACAGCCCCTTTCTAGCGCCCCTTTAAAAGATTTATGAGAAAGAGAGAGGCAGAGGGTGGAGGAGCAGTCGGATGATGATGATGAAACTCAAGTGTAACAGACATTTTTAACACGTACCGTGACCTGTAATTTGGGTGAAACGCCTTTTCCTCAAGTTAAATATGTAACTAATATTTTGAGCAAAGTCGGTCTTTTGTAAAATTACATTCTTTAGAATTGACACGGTGAGTCATTATTGCATTATTTGGCTTGTGTTAAGTAAAAATGATGATCCTGCTCAGTAAAGTTATATCCGAGATTAAATATTTAATGTATACAGTATTTGATGATGCACTAAATTGTTGTTCAACAGTTCATTTTTGCTGCAGCAGTTAGCCATGAGAGGGTCACTTTCTGCCATTTTTAATTTTCTATCTGTCATGTTTAAAAAAAATACCCTTAAGACCCAATTCTCATTTTAGTATTTGACAGCTTATTCTGGATTTCCCTCAATTTCACTAAGTATCTATTAAGTAAATATTAAATGCATGTAAAGTGCATGTTTTCATAATGATTCAGCAAGAAGCAACACACAAGACAGGTGTGTACAAAGTATATAATCAAGTGTATTTTCATCTTTATCCATGGTCTGTACACATTGAGATCCATTTCACAGGAACACTATACAATAGCAATGAGTGAGGAATGGAATATACTCTGAGCAGCCCATGTTGAATGGCACTTTCATAAAAAAATAACAGGAAATCACAGAGCTTGAATAAGTAAATGTAGACATAAATCAACAGAGAAATGGCTTTATATCAGATCCAATGAGTGACAGATTTAGCACATATAAAATGCACAAAACAAAAAGTTGGTTTGTTCCTTGTGTTTTCTCTGCATAATCCAACCTGCCATAATGTGAAAACAGAAGATATTTGCAGCTACCAGAGGAAAGTGTGTGCTTTTTGTCTGGTTTGAAGTAAAAGGCAATCTAAAATGTCATGTGTTGAGAGTTGTAACAAGATACACCGAAATATCAGAGAAATATCAATACAATTCACAAACTTTCAATTATTCATCTCATAGAATAGTCTTTTAGCAACTGGTAGAAAAAAACAATATGTTTGGCTGCTTTACAAGGAATATCTATGTCTCAAAGATATGTTTACATTTTCTGTGTGCTTTTGCAGTATCCCATGACAATTTGAGGAAAAAAGACATAAGAGTGAGCCAGCCTCTTCACACGAGCTGGGTAGCGTCTCCTTTTCCAGAGAGCAATCAGAAAAACTTCCTTAGAAGCAATTCTGTGTTCAAAAAAACTCCTGTGATATTCAGGCTGCAGCGCTTTAACGTCATGAAAACTTGGGGGGCGCGAGGAGGGGCAGAGCATCTCTCACATAAGGTCTTCTTCACGTCTGCTCCCCTGCATTCACTAAGAAACAAACATACATACATACACAATGCTCTTTCAATCGGCTAACCTCTATATGTACATACAAGTGATGAGAAATGCCTTTCACGAGCGTAGACTGACTGTTGCACAATTACTCCCTACTTGGAATGGCATGGCACATTGACTGTGATATCTCACATAAAAATGACTCTCATTCTCATCCATCAAACTATAAGGTTCACTGGCTAGAGTATGCTGAATAATTTTTATAATCCCTTTTAAATTCTGTAATTTTCATCAGGAGAGCTATATATCATGCTTCAGTTATGATTTTGCACCAGAAACATAAAAGCATCACTGTGGACAATCTGAGAGGCAGAGTGACTGGAAGGGTTTAAAACCATGTAACAGAAAAAAAGAAAGAAAGAAAGAAAAAAGAGGGAAGTCTGTAGTGATAACTTTTCAAATATGGGCATCCAAATAAAGGCTTTCTTTCAGAGTTACTGGTTTGCTCTCTGCTTTATTTACCTACCATAAAAATCCAATAACTGGCCTGTGCTGCCTCATATATCACAATGGGGACACACAGACTTGAGATCGAGCATTACAAACAAGTACAAAGAAAACATTTAGGCAAATTTGTTATGATGTTCTCAGCACTTTCTTTACTCAACCATATCCATGCTATATACAAAGCCAAAGTGGATATGCCTTTTCCTGTTTTGTTAATAACATAAAAAAAAATCATATACTGACAAAAAATTTGGTGAATGCAGACCGAGTGCCTGTTGCGACACAGAGGATGAGTCCATTCACGTACTGTAAGATGAGGCCTCGATCACTAATAGGAGCTGGGAAACCAAGACTTTTTGAAGCAAATGTAACTGTTCTAACATTGCTCTGAAGCTTTTGGTGGCCTGGGGGATTTCTGTGGTGGTAAACCTGGCTAAACCGGGGAGCAAAATAAAAGCATCCTCTCTCATCCTCTAGTCTCTGTCCACACTTGCCTGGTTTCTGTCTTCGCTCTCAGACATAGTATTCTTTGTCTTTGTTCCTCTTGCCCTTTGTGATTGCCTTGGCCACAGTGGCCGTTGCTGTGCTTGACGTTTTGTCTTTGACCACTGCTCCGTTGCCCTCCACAGTAGAATTGTTGGCAAAATTGTGGCTCTGGTCTGTCTGGTAGGAGCCCTCGTCCCGGTTGCGGTACTTGTACATGGCATAGAGGAGAATAAGAATGCAGAGAGCAGCAGCGGCCACAATGCCCACCACCATCCCCGTGGTGCTGCTGGACTCCCTGATCACCTCCACGGCGCCGGGTTGGCCCTTATCATCAGAGGCTGTAGGGTTGGCTGTGGGCACATGGGGAAAATTGGGGGGGTAGGTTAGTCCTGGTGTGTTTCGGGATGATGGAGGAGCAGGGGGCAGAAGCACCTGGTCACGGGTGTTCATTTTGCCTGCAGGGATGTGGAGCTGGTCAGGGTTGGTGGTGGGAGCATAAGGAGGTAAGGGGCGGGGTTTCTGGACTCCACCCTCCCCAGCAGCAGGGGGTGGAGGAAGGACTGTCCTATCAGTGACCATGGGGGAGTTATTATTGTAAAAGTCCTCGTCATCTGATTCCGTCATCTCCCCAGAGCCGAAGGCCGAGACCTCCACAGGGTCACCGCAGCCCTCCTGGTCCGGGGGGCAGGAGGGGTGGGGAGGGAGTATCAAGGACTCTTTGGTGGTCTCAAGTGGGGACAGTAGGGTGGGAGGAGGAGGGATGACGGGGTAACGGGTGGCGATGGATGGGGGCTCAAGGGAATCCACTGTTATTATAGGCAACACTAATTCACCTCCTAGAAAGGAAACAGAAAAGGTAGGGGATCCTAAATTAGAACAGTGTTAGGAAATTCCAGCAGAACAGTTGTGCTCATTACAGCAGAGACACAATCTGCTCATTATGTAGAATATTCCTGAGGAATTAAGCTAATACGCCATTAGGGGGGCATATCAATGATAGTGCTTAATAACACATATTATGTTGATTTCTATATTAAGAGGTTAGTTACATCTACATTTTACCTCATGAATTATGCATGAAGAGAGAGGAAAAAATAAAAAATGAAAATAAAAGCAGCATAACATTGTTTTTGAATGAGTGGTATGTATTTATTGGTTCTAATTGCAGTAGATGTATAAGTGTTGCAGAAATATAGTGCAATACAGTAAGAATATTAAAGAGCTCACATGTAGACATAAACATACAAGATCAGTCACAACAGGTTCCAGCTGAATGAAGAGCATAAAACAATCAACAGAGCATATTACAAACAAAATAGCAGTAAATATGCACTATATGCAAACCTGTACTGTAGGTAGGAGTAGGAGGCAACAAGAGAAATCACACACATTAGATGATGTGATGATGTAGGGGGAAAAAAATCATATCACATAAGGAATACTGTGACTTACTGATAGAAACCTGTGTGCTGTAATCTTAGTCATCACTTCGAACACTGAGACACTGACCAGGTATGCAGCCAAAATACATAAACAGTATCTTAGAGGAAAATTCAACATGCATACTGCAAAAGACCATCTTTGTTGTGGTGCTCAGGGTAAAGCGCCCGCTTAGTTGACTTTGACAGAGGAAAAACTTTCTCCTGCACGCACACGGTGCTTCAGTCCTCTGACCTTTGTTAAGACCTTTGAATATCTTTGGTAAAGGTTGGAGGGCAAAATCTCCGAGAGAATAAACCAGAGTTTGGAACTATTTGTGTGCAGGAGTAACTTTTCTGATTGAGTGGAAAATATCTTCATAAAGTTGGAGGAATAAAGTGCATTTTTATTGAAATGTTGATTTTTATGCACACTGAGGTCAGATCTCTTAAGGGTAAATCCAATCTCCCCGACTTCACCATTAGGCTTTAAAGCGACTAGGGTTGTTTCCATCAGTGTTTGAGTTACAATTTGCAGTGCCAGTAAATATCATTTTGATAAGGTCATGTCAATAATAAAGGGCAGACTGCTACATTAGCTCTGTTTTTTTAAAACCAAAAAGCCTGCAGCCTCATGTGACCAACAATGACTGCAACAGTCCAAAAGGATTTTGCTTCATTCAAATCTGAATTTAGCGACCTGTAGGCATGACCTGAGAACTTGTATACAAGACACAATACAGTTAAAAATGACACTGTTTAATTCTTTGAAGACCAGCTGTGTAGCAACAATTGATTGGCAGGGACCTGTAAAAACATCTATGCCCACAGAGTTGAATATACTGCATTTTGAAAAAAAAAAGGATCTTGAAAGGAGTGTAAAAAGTTCCCACTGTGAATTTTGGAGTGTGTTAAGTAACTGGTGAAATGTGAGGCTGCGAACAGAGAAGAGCAAATTTGAGAGTAATAAAAACCAACTAAAGTCAGTTTGATTTATCTACTTTCTCAGGTAAAATAATATACCTAGCAGTTGCATAAGAACGTAATAGTGCTCCCATCTACTGCCATGGTGTCCCAGTAGCCAACAGAGGCTGACTCACCTGTCCCTGGTTCACACTCCTCCAGGTCCTCATCATCGCTGGGACACTCAGCTGACGCTACCAAAATATCATCAGAGTTCTGTGGCTGAGGAGAAAGTGGAGACAATGTGTTACCATCGATTTGTCAACAACTACGCACTTAGCACATTCCCATCATCTATACAGGCGCTCACGCTGTTGTGAGAGTGTTCAATAGATGGCTGTTCTGCTGGAGTAGAAGCTGCAGTGTGAGGTGCTGTGCCTCTTCGATGTTTTTATTTTGAACACTAGAGGTAGGAATAAAAATGCAAATTTTGTCCGTCCAGATGCAACCTTATTTTATCATTTATCGCCGTGCCTGAGATTTTGTGTATTTACTGGCAACATAAGAACACTGAGTGTATGGCTCTGAAATGTAAATAGTTTAGTTTAGTTGGCAAATAAAACTAAAAATGTTGTATAAACAAATCCTGACTTCTGTCTGTTTTCATTGTAGTCTATTTTTATGCAGATTTAGGTTGGGCAACAATTTTTTTTAATTTTAGTTTAACAATACCACAAAATAGTAGAGAATAGATGGTTCACTTATGGATTCCTGAAAATGAAGATATTTGTTTTTCGGAAGCTGGACAAGAGAAACTTTCATAAATTTGTACTCTGTATTTTCACAAACTGTGGCAGCAGGCTTTTGTTTCTTTGAAACCGCGGGACTCCAAACACAGCTGCTAACCTAATTCCAATCTGGCAGGTTTGTGACATTTGAATTAAAATTCCCTCATTTGAAATGGAGCAGTTTGGCCAGTATTGTGGCTGCTCAGCGTGTGAGAATTTATTCTTAAAATTCATTCAAAGAATACCATTTTATCTGAACTATATTACCCTAAAAACATCTTGAAGCATGGTATTATTATCCTAGCAAACATATGGGAGAGGCTTTTGCAGAGAAAAAACATTTCACAGCTTTATGTCTGTACAAAACAATGTGTTCCATATCATAACAACCAGCTGTTAGTTATAGCAAGCAACCAGAGGGCCAAGTGGAAACTTGAAGGTTGTCCGTATGTTCCCCTGCACAGTAACTTCAAATTCAACAGGGACATGTCACATGGGAATCATAATGATATGATAGCTATTTGATTGGATATCGGAAATCTGAATTGAGAAGAAAGTGGGCAGTATATGCCTTAAGATTAAACAGCCTTATCACTATAGGGGAATGAGAGTTCAGATCATTTGTTTAATAATTTACCCATTTACATGGATGACAAATGTGATGCATCAATAGGTTAAAAATTGACAGGAGTATCTCACAAAATTGCTTGTAGCAGTGCTTGACAATGCACTTTCTCTTATGCTTATTCTCATGCTACAGCAGAATTTCAGTCAACATCATGCAGTTGACAATGAATTTAAAGCAACTACAAGAGATTCCTTGTGTTGCAAAGATCTTGATCTGGCCTTGTTGTGGAAACTAGTGAAAGAAAGATGTCCACACAGCATGTGAGAAGAGACACTTCTGTTTACATCCGGGACCATAGCTGACCACAGCAGATGCTTGAAAGCTTGGCTTAGCTTCACTAGATAAGGAAAGATAACAACACAACAAAATCCGACACCTACAGACATTTTGTGTGAGGATGGAAGCAAGAAAAAAAAACAACACAGTAATGTTTTTGAGTTGGGGGCTAGTCTAGAGCTCTGAGGTGCCCAGAGCGAAACATGGCCAAGGGAGTGGACAGCAAAGGCAGAGAGGACAAGACATTGAGTCAGGGACAGAGCGAAGGTAAATAGAGCGGAGCCTGGTTTATAGTGAAGCGGGACCTGGCAGTAAATGCCAGTCTGGCGTGCTGTAAATGGTTTCCTCTGATTTCACAGGGACACCAACCTGAAGACAGGCATTTAGAATAACTATATATAGAAATAACAAATCTTCTCGCTGATGGCCTTGTTTTCTGATGTAGATCATAGAGGCATCAGGATTAAACTGAGGATTAATCTCCTTGTTGTTGCTTTAAAGTGATATGGAAATCGAGTTAAACACTAGTCTGTACATGTTCTTGAGCTCAGTGTAAGTCTATATTGTGACATTCAGGTTCACTGGGAGTTCCACTGAAGGACGCAGATCTTCTGTTTTTCACCTGCCCATGCATGTGCACTGCGTTCAGAAAACCACTCTCAAAGACATATTTCAAACTAAAATATGAACAAATTACAAACCTAACTCAGGGTATCACATAAGGAGGTGGTGGTCTGATTTTTTTTTTTTTTGCTAACTGCTCAATTTTTGTAACATAACTGTTTGAATGAGAAAGTAGATCTGGTGGCCAGGAGAGGCTAGAAAGTAGATCCTGTTAGCCTAGAGTTTTCTCTCACCCTCTCTGTCAGAACTAACACAAAAGAATACAAAAACTTAAGTGTATTCAAGTGTGTGCAAATTAAAGTAAATTAAAAGAATTCAGTTAAAAGTAAAGTGTATGTAAAATTGTCTGTGTAAGTAAACAAAAACTGTAGCCATAGCTGTAGAAATCATCCATGTTTTATAAGCAGTTTTGTAACCCTCATACAAATGATCTAGTAATTGCCTCTTCACTATTATGACAAGAGCAAAGATTTTTCTTTTTTGCTGATGACTTTTTCAAAGATTTTTTTTTTCATTTCAAGCTTTAACAGCAACCTTCCTCAATGACCGATAAAAGAACACTATTGCCTCCACAAAGCATATGGCTTTCATTTATTGTGCAACTTAACCATGGCACAGTACATTACACAAATTTGACTGAATTAATATTTCCCCAAGTGCCAGTTTTTCAGATTTGAACAGAATCAGCAAAAGGAGACTATTCAATAGAGCTAAATTGAAAGACCTAATTTTTAAAAATGTTTTCAATTTGGCTCCCTATTTCAAAAACGCCATGGCCATACCTTAAGTGTAGAGCAACCAAGGACAATCATGTGGATACATTATGTGGGGAACTTCTTTCATTGTATCATGTGTGAGAGGCAAAATTAAGTGTAAAGTGGATGTTGGACCTGCATTTAACAGCAGAGTGTTGGAATGTATTACTACTGAAGAGCTGCAGGAACCGTGTAAAGCCTCTCTGCAAGCTACCAAATAAAATCCAACATTACAGAGACACAGTAAAACGTCTTAAACCACTCAAAATGAAAGCCTAAGAGGTACACCAAGTGTAATTGCATAAAAGTGAGCACCATTTAGACTCGACTGACAAAATCCATGGAATGAGGACAAAGTTTGAAGGTTGAGACCACAGAGTGTGTGCTTATTTCATATCTTATCAGCTGAGTCTAAATCGTCATTACATCAATCAACCCTCAATTTTGCATAATGCACCTTTAAAGTCACATTTTTTTAAACAACCTTGTCTGTTTAACAGTAAATGCAAAGTATTTACCAAATTGTAGATGTTCTTGCTGTTTATATTAAAATACTGGAAAGTGTATTTTTGGTGGTTAGGTCACGGTGTAACAGGAGGGGTTCATAAAAAATTCCAAGAAATAAGAGCATCATAGACTTTCCAACAACCCCCCTCTGTTGCACACATTTTCAAACAGCTCCATCCCATGTTGTGCCCTGCCCAAACATCCTGTTTCACTTGGAAAATATGACAACTTTTCTTCACTTTTCATCCAGTTGTCCTCTCAATTATCGTTGCATCACCGCCTGTGTAGCATACAATGCCATTTAGCTCGGTATCATTTTTCAACTGTGTTTCTTGACTGGTGAGGGTTCCCTTGGACTGAAATACTTATTGAACGTGTTTAAAGATTAAATTTCCAACCTTTTAACCTTTGTAAAGGAACAAGTTGTAACAATTTAACACAGCCGAGATGATTTCCTTTTTGATCAACAGCCGTCAATCGACTGTTTAGCTGATGGTTGCTGAGATTTTGAGCTCCGAAAGCAACCATATATTACCAACCAAGTAACACCTTTACCTTATAACTCCCAACCTCATGAGTCTGCATACCCCAAGTTATTTTCTAAATTGTTGTTTGATCACAAATTTGTTTTGGAAGTTTTAGAAGATTCAAAATCACAGAGACGAGGTGCCATCAAAACGCCATTTCCTTTGTGAATTTAACAGAGTTTTGTGAGATTTTCAGCATAAGAATACGACTTTCCATCTAATTTATATCTATTATTATTCCCCTGCAAAAACATACACATGACATTTCCAGCTGTAAACAAATCATTGTCCAGCTCTTTCCCATATGCCTGTATGTCTTTACACCCTCTGACCTTTGAGATGCTCTCCCTCAAGCTGGGTGAACGCTGCCTGCGGGTTGTTGTGGTAGCCATAGTGGTGGTGGTTTCCATGATGGTTGTAGACATATCAGACACAGCAAGCGGGGTGGCGGACGTGGTATCAGTGGTCAAGACGGCGAGGGAGTCTCCGACCAGGCGCAGGTTGCCCTCCACCTGAACATTAGGGTCATTTTCTGCTGCCAGTTTCAGCACCTGGAGACCGTTGTAGTAGAGCCCTGAGATCTGACCCTGAAAGGGCCGACCTTTGTCATGACCGCCAATTTTAATGGCTGCCTGGCTGTTAAAGATGGTCAACTGTCTCCCTAAAGTCAGGCAGAGACACAGAGAAAGAGAGAGAAAGAGAGAGAAGAGGAAGGGAGCGGTGGAGTAGATATAACGTCATATGGGAGAGCTTACAAGAGAACATACTTTGAACCAGTTGGGCCTTAGTGATTATAGACAATTATATTTAGTATGGTTAGTTATAGTTTTATAACTCGGTTTATAAGTTAATGAGAAGATTAGTTTATAGCTTTGGTGTCATCTAGTTCAACGACAGGTTTATAACTTACTTTACACATGCAGGTTGCAATGATCAGTGGAGTCTTATAGATATATTTAAGTGCCTATTTAAGTGCTTTGATATGGCGGTGATAGGGATTTGAAGTTGTCTTTAGGGGAAAAAGGGGACATATGTTTTTCCAGGATATCTGAATATCTCTTAACACCGGAACAGATGGTGCAATAGTGCAAGTACTGTACCACATGATGACTTTTTACAAGCATGGGGGAAATTTGAAGTGGCAGCATTACTATACTTCAGACTGTGTTAAGCAATGTAACACAGACACTTAATCAGCTCCCTAATTAGACAGACAGCAGGGAAAGCGCCCCCACCTCTTGTCCTACGTCAGCTATCAAGCCATTAAAGCGAGCTCCGTTGGGACTTAGGACACTCTGGATGGATTCCCCCCGTCCAATTGTTTCACCTCGTGAAAGAGGCTATGATATCTAACCCCTCCATTGTCAGCAGCTTCACTGATAAGCAGTGTTATATCAGAGGAGGAGGACTGCAGTAATGGGCCCATCTCAGGAGAATACTTATTAGCGGAGTTAATGGCTGCAAACAGTGATCTACTTTAACAGCCTGTCAGAGCCTGAGTACCACTGTCGCAGCAAAACTCTTCAACTCGGGAGTCTGACGTGGTTGTTGGAGGACAAGGTCAGGCAATACAAGGTTGTGGGGTGCAAGATGGGGAATGATGGTCTTTTGATCTGATCACTTCAGTGAGTTAGATTAAAAAGTATCATTTTAGAAGTAATGAGGCCAAGTTAGCTTAATTCAAATGCACGTGCTAGTTTCACAAGGCATAGTGTTATCCAGCATTTGGGTGATTTTATGGTTGAATAGTTACACACAGTACCTAATTATAATACAGTGATTAAAAGGGACGATGTTGCAGAGTTAGTGGAGGGTTATGTGTTTTTAGTTAATTGGTTTAAAATCTTTGTGAAGGTGCAGCTTCTCCACAAGGTAAAAGGATGACACAGGAAAAATTGCAAATATGCTACACCCATATGCTTTCTATTTAAATGTGACTAATTCCATGAGGTAAATTATTTTGAATGCCACTCCAATATGGCTATATTGCGCTCATCAAAATTTATAGCCAATTGCAAGTCCAATTAAAGACGGAATCCTATAGTGGCATACGTATGGGTAAAAAGTATTTGATCCTTGTCACCCTTGTCTTTTGGCACTGCACCACTCATGGGGAAAGGTAGGTTGGTTTAATAATTATTTCATGGATTAATTAATTAATTTTTACCTTTATCGAGTAGCCACTCGTCAACTACCCGACCAAGTCTGTATGGGATTCTTTGTCTAGCAATAGCCAGTCGTTCATTATCATAGTGCCCTTCAAAGAATTTGGAGAGACAGGTTAAAGGTTAAAGTCTGCAAGTTGAAAGATCACATGGTTAGAAACAGGGTTATCATGGCTGACAGGTTTAACAAGTTGTCAATTTTAACCCAGCTCTGAGTTAAAAGAAACTTGTGCTTTACTTAGTGTTATCTGGTTATTGTGAGTAACAGTGTTATGCTAATTAGAGTAACGTTTAGGCTATTTATAAAGTGCTAGGCTAGTTAGTGCTGTTTAATTAATTGCGACCTTGTTTAGCAAAGCATCAATCTTCAGGAAATACAAAGTAAAGTAAAAAGGAAATCATTTCAATATCTTAAAGAAGAAAAAAAACATAGCAAAAACAAAACAAAAAACAACACAAAGAGGTCATTCAGCCACATATTAAAGAAATATCAAGCAGTCCATTCAACACAGTATGCGATGTGATAAAAAGGAAGAGTTTTTTTTGTGATCTCGACACTGATACACATAATTACAACAATAAAAGAAATCAGCCCTTGCATTGGCTTGTGATCCTCATTCAAGACATGCAAAGAAAGAAGAGTGATTATTCAATACAGCAGGGAATGCCTACTTTAAAAACAATGAACGTTCAGAGTGTCCTGTTGATACTGAAGGCATAAATACATTTTTATGTGGTCTAGTACTGATCTGATGCTGGGTAGTTTCTATAACCAATCAGTCACACAGTGCTCAGTTTAGCCAGTAAATTCTTGATGACATAAAGACATTTCACATACGTAAGTATATGAGTCTTTTCATAGTGTGTGTGTGTGTGTGTGTGCTCATTCTTTTGTATTACTTCCATGAGAAGCAGTAAGATGTCTTATGAAAGAACACTATATTCACATAAGTCTGTAGGGGCCCAAAGAATAAATGCTGCATGACGCACGGATAGTCCACATGCATGGTCCTCCATGTACGCTTTAAGATGAATAACAGGCTAGCTGAGAGTATGCCTACCCCCGCACCAACTGTACACCGTGTGTAAACCCAGTTTCAACCAAACAATATTGTTGGACATGGGATAATAATGAATGGGTAAAAAGGATTAGGATTACAGAGAAACATGGAAAAGGAGGCACAATGTGTGACAGTGCATGACAGTTACAGTGAGGCTTACATTACATAGGCTATGTTTTCATTGTAGGCTTACATATTTCATTTAAGTGAAAGGATGATAAAAATTTGTCAGAAGTGGCACATTCATCGAGTCCTTGACAGCTGTGGGTTGTCATTTCAGCCTTTTTTTTACACTAATGGCCCTGCTAGAAAGTGTTGTATATTATGCCTTACTTGACGATGTTTGGTGCCTATTTTAAAATCCATTTAAAGCCACTAAAATCAGTCATGTTTCCTTGCACTTAATTGTCACTTAAGCCTTTAATGCTGTTAGACTATGGAGTGCAGTAATTCCCAGGCATTGTTCGGTCTCTTCACAGCAAAATTACCCTTGTTTATGGTAGCTGCTATTGGCTTGAACCATTTTCCTATAAAAAATGAATGACATAAATGCAAACCGTTTGCAAAACAAGCAAAAATGTCTGAAAACCACTGAAGTCTGACCGTCACAGCTGACAAGAAGTCTAGACATGTGTTTCGAGTCATATCAGACAGTTGTGATTCGGGCAAAAAGAAAAAAAGCATTTATGTACGTGAAGCCACATCAGTCCATCTGTTTATGTGAAAAAGGTGATCTTCCTGTATGTGCTTTTGTCAGTACAGGACAGATGATACCAGCATATTCAATTCAAACGTGCCATATGCCAACAATCATTTACTGGCTGAATTAATAAAAATATAGCTAATATTTTGTCCTGATGTCACCAAGGATAGGCAACACTGTTTCTGTTGAACAACCTGGGCAAGATGATATATTATATATATGTATACACACACACACACATTCAAAAATTGAGCTTACAGTCTCCTTCCACAAAAACAACCCATGACTAAGAAACAAGAAATCAAAAGCCTCAGAGTTTGTGTGAGAGTTAGGTTTGTGAACAGATACTAAAACCAAGGCGTGTAGTGTGATGTGATGCCTTTTGGGATGAGAACATGCAACCTGGACCACGCATGCATCATAACAACCCATTTTACAGAAAAAATGAATTAAATTTGGTGCTTAGATTTAACTAAAACATTCTTTACTTTAACAAAATTCATTTAGGATCTTATTCTCATCTGCAGGATCCCTCCCACCACACAGCCTAGCTGGTTACAGAAATTACTGCAGCAAATTAAAATTCATTTAATGCTACAGTAGATACACTTAGCAAGTCAACTTAACGGGAATGTGTCAATTTCTGATTGGTACTAGATTGATTGTGCAATGTAGCTTGTCCTGATGTCTATGTGGCAACTACACAAAGAGCTTATAGGATAAAAAATGGTTCAGATTAATGTCAAAGCCTGGATGGATGTGCTGAGTAAAAAATACATAAATAAATCAGCTTGCCTGAGGGCAAAATTTCCAATCATATTTGGATTTTCTTATGTATGCATTCCATGTCCGTGCATTTCTTAGGTTTATGTTGGAAAGTTAGACATGCGATCCTCTTTGTCTCGAGTCTCAGCTATCTATCTCCTCTCTCTGTGTACTATATTACCACCTAGATCCCTCCCAAAATCTTACCTGGTGGATAACGCTCAATGACTGGCTGGTTGTCCACCTGGAGAGTGGCATTGCCACCGCTGCGTGTGAAGCGTACAACATGGTACTTGCCATCATTTACAATGACGGCAGGCTCATCGATGGAAATGTCATCTGTTCCCACGTTGAAGATCACACCAATTTTTCCTTGATCCTGCAGGTGAAAGATAAAGAAGGAATAAGATGTATTAAGTTAAAGACAAATGAGAGGCAAAGCATTAAATGGAAAATCATGTATTGTGAGTGCAGACCATACACAGTAACCCAGTGGAAGAGAGTTATTATCTTTTGGCTGCTACAGGGCTGCAGAGGTAGAGTCCTTGTGTAAGCAGAAAAGGCAGATCTTTTATGACATGAGCAGTATGTTTAGATCTTTCTTTAGGGTTCAGCTCTGTTCTCCCTCCGCAGCCAGCTCAGGTTCCTGATGTGGATCACTGCTGACAGCATCCTGCTGCTTCTCTTTTGGTTGACCAACTCCTCTCACAGTCTGCTTCTCCTTGCTCCTGCCAACCTTCTCCAAAGGTCAAAGCTGCTTCCCAAGCCAGCCTTTGGGTGGCACTAATAAGAGGCATTGGAAACTAATTGTGTGGGGTCTTTGTCTGTCTAGCGCTGTACATTTGCTGCCTTGCAGTCTTTGTAATGGCAATACAAGGTCAAAATGCTAATGTGGTTGCAAGACACATTCTGAGAAACATGACAATAAAGCATTTAGGAGTGCTAAATTAGAGTCCATTAACAAATGGTTAGGTTGGAATAACTCCTGCAGCTATGATGAGATCAAAGATAACATAACATAAGATGACATCCTACAATAATACATCCTAGACACAAGGTACATTTAGTCAGTTTAGTCATTATGGGTTTTTTTTAAGAAAAATTAAAATGTTTTTCAGACGATCTATCTACTATCTATTACAAATTTCTTGATGGCATTTGGACAATAAGAGTTTTCATTTTACATTCCCCACAGCACCATATATACCGCAAGACCATAATGTATTGCATAAAGGCAATGTGAAGGTAATATGAATGCGGAATGATTTTTTTCCCCCCACATTATTAACTGTTAATTCAAACTTACTCCACAGGTTTCAAACTAACGTCACCAACATACCATGATAATTGAATATATGTTCTTGATTTTGTTTACTTAGACGAGTGTTTTGCTGAATAAAGATATTCTAAGCTGAATCAGGATTTTAGTTAAAAAAAACACACACACACAATGATGATGCATTTATCTAGCAATTAAGAACCAGCTGACAAGGATAGTGGGAGTTAATGGGCTATACTGTCATCGCTACACAAACAATTAACACTTAGGGCTCTTCAGCACCACATCTCAGAAAACAGGCTGGTGTGGTTACACTGGCTCTATATCTTACCTAATTGTAGACATGAGCACATGTTATCACTAACTGCCTACTTTTAATGCAGCTTGAGTGCAGGTTTTACAGTGCATAACAAGACACACACATGCACAACTTAATGGAATTTGTTTCTTCCCTGCAGGGTGGCCACTCCCAGGCTCTGTAGCTCCCTCTGTATCAGTGGTTCTCCATGACGCACCATCAGGAGTACGCAGGATATCACTCCAACAAAATTCTACAGCAGCTGGATGCACTAAATAGCGCACCTTGAACCAGAGAGGGGACTAGGAAATAATCAGTGAAATCAGTTGGCGTAGGATTTGTTGGAATGAAAACGTGTGTCCTCCTGGGTTCTTGGCTTATGGCTGAGAACGTCTGCCCTATGTGCACACTGTTTACTGGCCTTTCAGATATGATTGAAAAGGTCTTATACATTGGGTCTCACGCTGCGTAGGCAACCATTCATATCTATGTATTGTAACAACCACACTGCCTGAAACAGAACCAACACCCACAGCCTGTTCAGGTGCACTACTGACAGCAAGAGCAGAAACTCAAACATGCATACAGAATCCTGCTGTGATTATTGCTGCTACTGGGCTGTGTAAAACTTGTCTCACAGCTTTGGTCTCACCCTAATCATTGCGTTTAAAATCCTGCTATTATTCAGGCTGTCATGGTAGGTGCTAAGTATAAAAAATGGGGGCACCATCAGTGCTCTCAGAGACCAAAATTGTGCCATTAATCACGTTCTAAGATAAAGAAATCTACTTGTAACTTGTCTTGTGTGAAGGAGCTCCAAACAGTGACCTCACTCTGCAGGGCAGCACAGTTCTGTGTAGCAGTTTCAGATTGTGATCTCTGCGAATACTGCAATCACTTGAATTTGTCATGAGTTGTCTTGGATTAGCAACTGTGTGACTAGTTACTCTGCTCCTGATTTATGATGCATGAACTACAGCTGGATAATCAAATTTATAAGAGTCAACCAGAAGACGAATCTCCTTCATAAAATTCATCCCTCCAACCAACATAACTCTCCCTCCATCAGCCTGAGAGCTTATCAAAGCCTCTGCATGGGCGCTGGGCATTGGCAGGGTGTTGTTGAGCATTTAGTGAAACTCCCACGACATTTATTCAAAACTGTGTTGGAAAATCACCTCTATGAGGGAGAGAAGTGAGAAGAGTAGCAAGCACAAGGCAGCTGCGGGGTACTGTGGCCTTGAGTCAACTTCAGCCCATGTCCTCAGGATAACAATTAACATCTCCAGGGCCAACAGAGGTACCATCCCGCGAAGCTTCATACTACTTGAAAGAAAGGTTTCTCCCATTTTGCTAACTCAGTCTCTTAGCAGGATGGCAAAATGGCCCCCAAACACTTCTTGACAGCTGGAAAAGCAGCCCCACTTCACTCCAGCTCTAGTAAACAAAGGCTTGGCCTTCCAGTTTTATTTTTCTAGGATGCTACACAATGCCCATGTGTTTGGGTATAAAGTGAGTCTGGCAGATTCTGTCAAGATAAGCCACCCAGTCTCCCACCTAGCTGTTTTGACAAGGACATTAGCTCTGTTGGAGGTATTTCCTTGGAGTAGCTGGCTCCCAGCTGGAGCTCAATTCTCTTTTCAGCTGCATCTCTGCAAACTGTAACAGTTCTTCTGATAGAGGAAAAGGATGCAATGAGAACACAAAGACAAAATAAAAAGAAAACAACCTGAAAATCAGGATATGGAAACACAACCAAACTTGACAATACATTCGCGATGAAACACTACTACAACATGATACACACTTTAATATTGCATGGACTGAAGCGCTCATAATCATAATAAACCAGCATATCTAGCTGTCTCAGTGTGTTGCCACCTGTTTCTCTCTGTCTGAAGTACCTCAGATCCTGTGTTTATCAGAAGCTTCTCCTCAGGGCATCCTGCTGGCTCAGTGGTTTGGGACACCTAACATTTAAACATGGCATTCTGGGTTCAAATCTGGTTCACCACCTTTGTCACCTTCGTCACCCATCCCTCTCTTCAAGTCATTCCTGTCCCTCTATATTTTAAATCATATAAAAATTGCCAAGGTGTGGACTTACATTGGTACTGTAGGAAAATATGACACTTGCAAAAAGAGAATAAAGAGACTGCCATTCCAATTAAGTATCTTCCCTCCTCATCAAGGTTAGTCCAGTCATATGTGTATGTCTGTCCATATAGGGGAATCTGGTAATATTTTAATTGATGATAAAATACTTCCATTGTAACCATCTTTATTGTTTGTCTCAGTCAAATGTTGGTAAGCTCTCTAACTACCATACAGGTAGCTAGAGAGCATATATCAAAAACAAAGTCCTCCTGACATGGCGTCTTTATAAAAATGACAAAACGAATGGAAACCAAGCCCGCTACTGTAACTGTCAGTGGCAGCTACCAGTCTCTGAACATCACAGAGCATCGTCAGTACAGTACACAGGCAGCAAAAGCCTCTTGTGAATTATGCAGCATATGACAGCTGAGGGAATACAGACACAGCTGAAAATTAAAAGTGATGGGTAGGCCGACTTCCACCCCAAGTGAAATTAGGTGAGAATATGGATGGCAAGGCGCGAAAAAAGCAAAAAGACCAATTATAAAAAACAAAACAAAAAACAAGTTGGACAATTTAGTCATCTTTATTGTAACAAAATGCCACTATTCCTGTATTTATGAGACATTATTCTAGTTGAATATGGTAGATCAATATCAGGAAAAACAAAAACAATGAACTGTGAGCTTTTCGAAAGATCATTTTTTCTGTGTTTCTGCTTTATTAGACAGGCACAGTAGACAGTGGAAGTTACCCTCAGTAGTACATGGTGCGCACTCTACACAGTGAGTCACCCCTATAATAACTCTGAATTATTACATTTTACTCAGATTGTGGCAGCAACTAACTGTATAGTTTGTGAGTAAAAAAAGCCCTGAATGCAATCAAACTGTGCACTCTTTCCTATAATATTCAGCAACCACAGTGTAGTACATCAGATTTGTACCAAACCTATTAATTATGAATTAGAAATGTGGAGTCCAAATATGTAGTGGAGATCAGGTGCATGCAGAGAAAGATTGTGCCTCTCACAAAGGATCCTGCTGCAAAACACACATTTCGGGATTTTGTGCAAAGATTTTCCTGTCTCACGTAAAACGGGGACAGAACATCCATTAAGAAAGGCCAGCTTTGCCGTCTGGAAAATAATTTTACGAACTGAACCTCTCGTGCCCCTACCCATTAAAATATCATTGCACTGCCAAAATACACGGAAATCAACTCATGGAATGCCAGAGGTCTACCCAAAGCCCACCATACAGCTTCATGTTCTCATCTGTGACAGAGGTTTCTGGTGTGGTGCGCTGCTTCTTTAATATTTGAACACATGAATTTCTACTTCTTAAAAAAAATGATCATTTAATTCCGCATTAACCACTCTAATGTACCCTCAGTAAATATGATAATAGCTACTTCCTTTTAACAAATCTTTCAAGCTGTTTCTCGTCAATATTATTCTGTGGCAGCTCCAGGCTCTGACAATGCATGGCCATTTTACTGCACTATTCATCTGTCAAATGTGCGCTTAGTATGCACTGTTTATATTCCTTTGTACAGAGACACTCATAAGATGTAGCTGCTGTTTTAACCAACCACCTCACTTGGTGATTTTACAAGGTTCTGACCAGATACTGCCATTCTGCCTATAAAGGCTTAATCTTTTCAAATATATCATTTGATGCAAATAAAGCGATTTCACATTTTATTGCGATTGTTTCCGCCACCAAGGAGGTAACGTAAATGTCCTGTCCATCTGCCTCTTTCTTCCCAAAAAGTTTTGAACGGATTTACACAAAACTTTGTATAAAGATTGGTCCCGAACCAACAAAGAGTTGATCAAATTTTCACGCTGACAGCCCGTTTTGACAGCCAGTTTTTGTTGTTCTAAAGCAAAACAGTGCCCGCGAGATTGTGTATGCTGTCCTTGGAGTCTGGGCAGACAGACATAGACAGCTCTATCTAATCTGAGTATTTTTGGTATCTGTCTTCTCAGGAACACTGAAGAATTGAGCTGATTCCATGTTTTAATCCAAAAAACATGCCAGCTTGAAAAAGTAGCGCCGGAGCTTCTACTGCTTACTCTGGAATTTTACAACAGAGCTCCCATTTTCCCGACACACGCTTCGGCTGAGCAGCTACCGAACAGGACAGATAGGTATCTTAAAGGTTAAAAAACTGAGCCCTCCCCGGTGCTGTGGTATGGCTGCAGCCAGTCAGGGCAGAGAATTTATGTAATGAGTCTAGATGGACAATCTAACGTGTCTCCATCATAAAGCCAGCTAGCTTTCACACAGGATTACGTGGATGGTTAGATTTTGTAGCCACTCAGCTGTGAGCAGTCAAATCACACGGACAGCTTGCTGCCTGACTGAGAAATGGCTTCGAGCCAAGAAGTGAAGTGATTGGTGATTTTTGATAGGAAAAGTATTTCCATGTGACTGTAACAAGACTGTCAGACAGGATCTCATGATTGTAAAGGGTGAGTTTTTCCTTTTTTTTTTCTTTTCTGTCTTTGACTGGAGGTATGATGCGTTTAGGGATCAGCACTGAAAGTGTTGGCGCATTGGGCACTATTCTGTGGATTCATTCATTCATTCATTTTTTTAAATCATGTCAATGCATTCCATATTGACAGTTTTATTCAGTTTTAAAGATGATGGATGATCTTGACTAAAACTGCATCCATCAGGTTCAAGGTGTTGATTCTTAAACACACCTTGCTCATCCATATGTGTGAGGACAAGCTGCATAAACATTGTGCCATTTGTTTCTTTTCACTTTTGCTTTTGGTCATCTGTATCTTGCCAGTTTGGTTTGAGCTCTTTCCCATCTTTAACAAGTTTTCTATGGACATAATGCACTACCTGCTCTGCCTCCTTGGTCGAGGTCTGCGCTCTGTTGGGTGCATCCTGTTTTATTGTTGTGAATGGCATGAATATTATTTCAGCGTTTTTGAATGAATGAAATAACAGGGCCCTTGACTAAAAGGCTTGAGAAAATGTTCTTGGACAAAAACACAATGAACTATGTTCTATATCAGTCAGATTATTCTCTCTTGGAAAAAAAAAGTGCCTCCAAGCTAATGACTTTTAAGGCAGTTTCTTCGATGACATCTCAAAGCATGATTTATACCCTCTAATGAAAGCACACACCGTTTATTCATCACACTGTAGTCTTGGGGAAAAAAAGCTCAATATCCTAGTTAGATCATAGGTCATTCCACTTCATCCAAAAACCCCAAATCCCTGTGGCATATAAAACTCATATATCATTTGTTTCCTTTACTATTTTCAACTCTCCCTTGTGGCCATCATTATTCTGACCAGTAGGCTGCTTCCTCCTGTCTTCACCTAGTTTTCTGAGTCTCATGGTGGGCATGCAGAGGAAAATAAAGTTAAGAAAAACAAGTATACCTGTAATTATTGAAAACTAAAACGAATGGGAAACATAAGTTGACAAAAAGTAAATGAAACAACTTTGGAGATCTTGATCTTCAGAAAAAACATAAGGAGAATTTGACAGTATGAAGCTTACACAAGCCATAAAAAAGGCAACCTTGACATCCCATCTGACTCTTTTTGACTTCCCTGCACTGAACAGCAGTAACATGTCAAAGTCAGCCTTATGTCTGGATGCAGCGAACTTGGCAGATACTGGCAAAAATCTTTCCAACTGACTCTGAGATGCCGGCCACAAGCTTTGCGTTTACTATAGCAGCATATCGCTGGCAAGGTCAGTTTCACTGTTGAAAATTTATATTACAATTTTGAAAATGAGACTGTTTGAAGAAAAGTTAAGCAAGGCTAGGAGAAGATTTGCCATGCCAGGTCTGTCCAGTAACTGATAAGTAGTTGTGTTAATTAACTCAGATAAGAATGGGAGAACCTTTTTTTTTTTTTTTTTTTTGCTCTGTTCTACTGTGTTATGTTTGCATGCTTGGTTTGTTTCAGTAACTATATTATTTCCACTGTACTTACTTTACTGCATGTTGCTGCTGTAATTTATCACATTTGCATACTGTACTATTTGTACTGTTACTGCATGTTGTTGTCATTATCATCTTATTATTTCTATTATGATTTTGTGTGTTGCTGTTATTGTCATGTTTGAAAACACGGCAAGAAATCTTCCTATCATCTCTGTTGTTGAAATGGCAATAAGCTCCTTGAAATGTACTGGTGGTCAGACCAGTAAGCTACCTTAGACTCCCTATTTTGAACAGCACACTGAGGTTAACATCAAGCACCAGTTTGATGTTTCAACGTGAATTCAAGAGACATCTGTTTTTTTTTAAGTTTGCCTGCTTGAATATTTCATATTAAGGTACAGTATATACTGGATGGGACTTGCTGACACTGCTAATGATGAGCGAAGAGTACAAAGACATCTTTAATTAATCTTCATTACCAAGTTTTGCACGCATAATGACTCCCTGTGTTGTAAAAACAGGTCAGCAATATCTCTTGGAAATGACTGACAATAGTGCATTTTTTTCTTTCTCTACTTTTATATTCTAATTTTTTGTGAGAGGTTGCATCTTCCTTCACGTGTGTAAATGACTCTAAGATGAGCTTGTGCACTTTTTGCAATACTAGAAACAATGGCACTCTCAGGGTCACTATCTGATTATGTTTGATTCTATAACTAGATTGTTGTGTTTGTATTTATGTATTAAGATAGGAAGTCATAATTTTGACAGTGAGTCTTAATACATAAAAACATCGGCTTCAGCAGCTCATTAGTCTGTGCTGGAGGAACTCTCCTATTTCCTCTGAGAAAAGATTGAGAAAAGGTGAAGAGGTGAAATCGCATCACAGAGGGCTGATTGTGCGATCATAATTGGATATCTGTCTATCTCAAGATTTACCCATGAGACAAAGGCCAGTTTTATTGAGTAATGTTGCAGAAATACATTTTTTTCAGTTTTTAATTATTAAGGCTGTTTCACATAAAAATGAAAAATGATTGGTGACAAAGGTCTCACTGCACAGCCAACACTTCACAGCACGCCACATCACAAGCAGCAGCCGTAATTGAGGAGATAAGACAAAGAAATGGCTTTGATAAAATCTAAATCTCTGTTACTGGTTTTAGTCCTATGTTTTGACAACAGGTGTGATTTTAATTATTACACCACTTGCAGCACTTTGACAGATATCCCTTCTGGTTTTCATCATGGCACATCTGTCCTGAGGCTACACACTACTAAAAAGGCTGATTTCCCTTGAGAAGGGACACAGTTGCTGGCAGCTGCTGAGGAGCCGCTTGGTTCCACCAACAGGCTCATGTGTTTGGAGGATTTTCACCAGAGCATAACTCTCAGTCTACTTACCTGTGAGCTAATTTTTACTGCGACAAAAAGTGCCAGGCTGGTCATAATGTATTTCTCCTATCTGACCTCAAGAAGCGGACTCAAATGCCATTAACAGGTTAAACATACTCTGATGTTTGCATGAATGTTTCTGGAGATGCAGGAATGGAATTTTAAATTTGATTTAGCTTTAGTGGTCAAGAGAGTACTAGAAAATATTAGTTACTTGTGTTGATCACATGTTTCTTTAGGCATTATATGGCAACATTACACAGTAATCATGACGGTTATATTATGGTTGCAGATAGAATGGACTTATTTACACTGAATCCGCAAGTTGCCCCTTTTTGCTGCCCTGGTTTTTGTAAAATCTTTCAGATCTCAGATTGTGGGATTTTGAATAGCACATTTACAATTGTACATGTTCTGCTTGTAAAAGTGCACACTCACAAAGAATGACATTACAAAAGCTCAAATGGAAGTGATCATATGGATGTAGCAGCAATTTGTGGCTTACTCCATAAAAGATGAATGATCTAAAATGTTTAAAACAAGTGATTTTGAGCTACAGGATGCATGATGTGAGTTCTTTTTTCTTTCCATTTTTGGGTGTAAATCAGGTATCAGGGTATGATTACTTTTTCTTGTTCGGTGCTGATAAAATTACAAGCAAATAAGAACGCTGAGGCATAAAAAATTATTCTGTCAAACACTGTCAGTTCAATCACTCTTTCATTTACTTCTTATGTAACTCAAAATTTTACATTTTGTTGACCTCACAAATTTAAGTCATTCTCTGGTTTCTGGCTTTGAACGGAGCTGCTCATGCTCACAAATATTAATTGGAATGCCCTCAACCATAGTAATAACACATTAATCTACAAACTCTCAAACTGGGTTTTCTTCACCTTGAAGTGTTGATTCAAATTCATCACTACCAGTATTTCAGTGTCCCACAGAGGCTGCTTTAAGCCCAAAATCTGCTTCCCGCTCTTACTATGTGCAGCTGAAGATAGTCTCCCAGCCCAACGGTACTCTCCACTCGCACCAAGATGGCATCCTTCTGCTGAGAGCTGAAGCCCACGGCGAGCCGGTCGGCCCGGGTGCTCGGTCGCTCATTGGGAGCCCAAGTGTATGTGATGAGGGCCCCTCCCTTCCCGAAGATATATGTCGTCCCGGCTAGGAACAGATGCAGAAGGAAAAAAAAAAACATTAGGAGACTGACAGAACTGAAAGGGAATAAATTAAAAAGCTCTGCTTCACTTTTAAACTGCAGGGGAGCGAGGCCAGTCTGCAGTGTTAGCTTTGCATTCACAGATGTAAACCCATGAGAAAAGCTGAGCGTCACGCTGCGTCTCTCATTTTGGTGATTCCACAAGGCTCACACACCAAATCACTACAGAGAGGTCCGGAGTGATAGTAAGAGCTACACTGAAGCATGCCACCAATTTTTTATTCTTTTATTGAAATCACTGGACCAGCAGCATGAACTGAGAAGAGGAAATACATATAACCTCTGTATCCATGTCTGTATTCTGTTTTGTTACAGGATTTCATTTTATCTTATACCAACAGCAGCAATGTCGTTTTGACAACAATTTATATGGCAGAACAAGAAGTTACACAGTGCTGTGCAAAACCAAGATACAAACTGCAACACATAGTAATAACAATAAGAGCGCCACTATTAAAATGAACTAAAAGCAAGTCTACATAAATGTACTTTAATGTAGTTCACATTTAGACGTCTTCCTATGAAGTCAGTGAGCACATCACGTATGTAATCTCTGAGGTTTAGATGTTCATCCAAAATTAAGATGATGCACTTCGAAGAACAAAACTGCACCATTGGATCAGGATTTAAAATATTTAGACTTCTTCCTTAGTTTTTTTTTTTTTCATAACAAGAGCATCTTGTGATTTGACCCGAGTCTCTCGCTATAACTGACTTTATATCTATTTCTAACACTGTCTAGTTACATTTATAAAGCTATTTATATGTGCTATTTATGTTTTACTTGGATGCCTGATGTTGTTTACCTGGTTAGACCATTTATTAATGCTGCTGCAAAGTGTGTAGGCCTGCTGTTCCATTATGCAACTGCCAGTGACTCTGATGAGTCCTACCTATAAAATGCTGGGTGTTTTGTGCTATCTTGTAAACACTTCCCTGATACAGACACTTAAAATTATATTTCTATGATCGGTAAGATACATGCAACATAATATAAGCTACTCAAGATGCTTTGGAGATGTACAAAGTCATTAAAAGTGATTGATGTTAAGCACAAAAAGTGTTCGAAAAAGCACATCTCAAGGAGATGTGCTTGATACCCAAAACCTGATTTCAGTTCATTCACTGGCACATATCTAATAGATGCATGGCAGAGCAACGGTGTCTGTGTAAAATTTTGCATTTAATATGCAAGTTACCCCCTCTGCACTACGAGAGATTCCCGTCTCCTTGAAATCAATCAAACATACGAGTGGTGATTGATCATTTGCAGGTCTTGCTCAAACTGAGGCGATAAATGAAAAAACACGATCCATATGGCGCTTGCTTTCCAAATCAATTTGCTGAGTGAACCAGACATCTCTTCATGACTTGAGCAACTATTAGATAATATATATAATTTCTTGATTTTATGGTAGGTTATTTGCACTCAGGTACTCTGATATACGAACATTTCCACTTCCACCTCCCTCTTTAGGATAATTCCTCTGAGATTACCACCTAACCATAAATTTGCTAATTCTTTCATGTTTGTGAGATATCACAGCAATATGCCAATTTTCTGTTTATTCTCCATGTGAAGTTAAGCAGCCTCAGGTCAGATCTCAGGTTGTGACAGATAACAGGGAGATACTCTGTCCTGTGAATGGCATGGAAAGGTCATTACTGAATTGAGGCGTGTTGGTAGTCACTGTGATACATGGAACAAGGGAACTGAGACTTTTGACATTAAACCACATGCATGATGTCATTTACCTCTTTTACATCACATATTTGCCAGTGCTGTAATGATTTCAATGAATCAGAAGGAAACCTGTAATTTCACTTGCACGAACAACATTTGACAACAACAACAGTAGAAGAAGCAACAACAGCATTAAGAACAAGGAACGGAAGATAAAATAACAGGGTAGAAAGGTAAAAGCTAAAACAAACAAAGGCAAAATGAACAGAGTACATGTATCACACAATGAAAGCTTATGTAAAAAAAAAAAAAGATGTGCGTATTAAAGAGAAATAAAACGGGGACATAACCCAGCAAGTCTGATCTCTTCTGGCAGAGTGTTCCCAAGTCTAGGAACAGTCTCTTCCTCTCTGTGTAATGGACACGCACAGGAAAGGCTGGGTATTTGGCAAAGACTTACTTTGGGGTGCATGGATTCCGATCATGACATACTCGGCCCAAAGACTTGAAAACACCTTGTACTGGCTGTGAATTTAATTAAAAAGCAGGTGCTGTACACCTCCCTTTGCTCAACTCCTGGTCGTGCTTGTTTCAGCTCTGATTATTCCTTTCCCAGACAATCTTAATTAATATTCAGGATTTGCAGTCAATTGTGAGTCAGTGGCAGTCATTACATCAAGGAGTCTCAATGAGTGGGTTTTATTGGTTCTTTCCTTTCAGTGGCTGTTATCTGCATCTGGCCTCATAGCCCGCTCTGTTCAATGAAATCACTTTTCATCCCGTTTGAGGAGATTATGATTATACCTCCATGCTTCTTCCAGCACTCTCTAATGGCTTATGGAATTCTTTTTAAATGTAATTACTTCTGTGTGTAAATACATGGACGACGTGAATATATTATGACTAATGTGTTGTATTGATCCTTCCTGGCATTATTCATCCTTGTGTTAGCACAGTGAAACTAAACATGCAAGCAAACAAGCCACTGGAGTGCCATAACGTCGGTCATTCAATACATTCTGAGGCCCAAATGTGATGAAACAGCAACGCCGACCCCCTTTAGCTTTAGATACACATTTATGAGAATACGTAGGGGATTTATGTCTCATCTCAGATGTGAAATGAGATGGATCCCTAAAACACTGGTCTTCGTAGGTCATGATACTTATTCTGCAATTTCATAAATAAAAACGAGACGTGCTGAAGGTGAGCGACAGCAGGGTGTATCCCTGAAATGCCGTGAAACCTCAGTGGCACCTTGTGACTTTTCCCTGATGTGGTTCAATGGTGGTTTAGGTAGATATTTTTGACACAACTTTTACATTTAAATGAAAGAAGATTGTGAAACATTTTTTTAGTCATATATTTTTCAGGGTTCCTCTTGCACTTAGAATCTAACAAGCTGTTTTGGAGACATTCGTTCATTATAAATGTGCCACTGGCTGCTGATTGGCTGGTAGTATTGGTGGCCCTGCCCTGTTCACTGGCATTAAGAATATAGCTGCTTCTCCACAAAGCTGCTAAAGCATGGGCTACAGTTGCAAATTCAAGATTGTAAATGACTGCTTGATTTCTGATAAGGTCCAAGTGTGACAAAACAACAGGGCCCAATTTTGATTTGATTGTTTTTTTTTGTTTTTTTGGTGACATTATTTCCTGCAGAGGGTGTGATGAAATACGTAGGAAGGAGTCTCTACACCCTCTCGTAACATAATTTTAATATCATCCCACATTGCACCATATATGCTAAAACTAGGAACAGAACTGTTTTCTGTAATTCCCAAACCTTTAGGTATGGCTGTGCCCAGTGATGAGACCATTCATTGCTAATATACCCCATAATGTAAGGCATCTCTTTTCCTGTTTGCTAATATTTGTGCTAACATTATTAAACTCAGAAATGGAAAGATTGCTCTGTTGGCGACACTTGAGGAAAGGTCATGGGGTCACCGACGTCAATAAGGTTCTTCCTCCGGGGGTCATGAATGCGCACAGCAATCGTGAGAAGAACAGAAGATATTCCAGTTATGTGTTTACAGCCAGGAGGTAGAGCGGCGGCAGCGGTAGAAAGCAATAGAGAAAATGAGGTTCTTCCACATTAAGTAAAGAAGAAGGTCTTCTTGTGTTTAAGAACCGGCCCACTACAAAGAGCACTGCAGCGCTAGGCAGCGGCTGAGTAAATGGAAGGGCGTATAAAAGGCAACATGTGCCATTGTAATACGCAGCATGGAAAATGATAAGCTAATGCACCTGCAAGAGCACAGGGAAGCATCTGTGTATAAGGCAGTAACTCCTGCATAAGTCATAACCTAACAACATTTCATTAGTCCTTTCCGCCTCTTTACTCTGCCTCTACATCTCCTTTTCTCTGTGTGGCAGACTTGCACTGACTAAATAATGCAGTAGTAATTGTGTGTAATAGTAATTCAGTCCCGTTAAGATTGTGAGTATGAACCACACAGTTCTCATGTTTTTTTTAAATCTTTTTTTAGGCAGGTCCCCCTTGCTGAGTATAACCACCTTTTTTTTTGCAGGAGTGCTCTGTTCTCTCATGGTCAAACAATAAATTGGTGCTCAAGTAACAGGACTCCCTTGGAAATTCTCTACTGCAAAATAATATGTTTATCACATCATTAATAGGCTCAAACCTTGAAAAGGAATTATACCAGTACAAAGGCATTGTAATACTCCTGATGCCCGGCAACTATGTTAGTCATGAATATTAAATCAGCGGCATGATAGCATATTACCTGTTACAGCAATTGTAAGAATATCACAATCTTTTGTTGATTTAATTGACTACAGAGGTCAGTGGACTCATAGCATTATACTGGAGGTTTATTTTAGTTTTGAGCAGAAGTTGCACTAGTGTCTGTGAACCATCCGAAAGTCCGGTTCACATGTCTCCAGAAATCCTTTGCATAACAATAGTAACATTATGGATTGTTAATATGTATGCCAGATCCATACTCCCCACTCATCACTTTCTGCCCTTTCCTTGTGTGCATACAGCCAGCTGGAGGGTGTGTTAATTTAGCCCTGAAGAGGCTGAGGAAACGCTTACATGCTGTTAATAATCATGACTTTTGACACAGAGGCTAGAAAAAAGTCATGAATCAACCCACTGCTAATATCAACTATAACGTGATAAATACAATGCACTGGAACAAGCAGTGAATTACTCATACTCATTGCCATTTAAAACATTACTCAGTTTCTGGTGATTATAAGCCCCTCTTGCAGAGAGAATATACTTAGGCGCACTTGAGTGCACTCATAATTATGGATAGGGCTTTATTCATCTTTTTGCCAGTAAACAAACAGTGAAAAGCTAAACTATTTTGAATGACCAAACCACGCAGATTGACACTGTCTCCAAAGCAAGGTAAAGCAGGTGCTGTTGAGGAAAACAGAAATACAGAGTATCCCGAGTACTGGCACAAATCCATCCAAAAATGTGAGCAATCGCACTGAAATAGAAGGTTATAGCAGTCTGACTTCAACCTCTGAGTGATAGCACCTGGAGCAAACTCCTTCCATGCGAAAATCTGAAAGTGATAAAACAGTGCAGCCTTAAAGAAATAATGTTAAATTGTTTTCATGTTAGTAAGTACGGTCATATACAAAGAACAGTGACTACAGCTCCCTGGACGTCCAATCAATGTAATTGATTCAGCCAAATCAATGATATACCATAATGAAACTTGCTCTCTGAAGTAATTACACATGAGGCTGGAAAATAACAGAGTTCAGGCGTATTGTGGTTGACCTGCTCTCTCCAACACCTTCAGCAAGATGTATCCATACTGTCAGCTCCTACCGTGAACCTCTGCAGCCTAGTATGACTCAAACATCGTCCCTCTACCAAAACACTCCTCGTGCTCTCTCCCACTCAGCTTTCAGGATATTTCGATGGCGGTGAAACTTAATCGCCTCACATGAACTAGTAAAACATGACATTAATGCCTCTTGTTGTTGTAGAAGTCACAAAATGTTTCAAATGAATGTGACAGAACTGCTATGATGCTAAGAGTGTAGGAGCCAAGATTTTCCAACGGATAAAATAACCAGAGACAAACAATCCAAATAATTCAGGTGTTTTCTTCATAAAAGCAAATGAGGGTGACTCCTTGAGACACAGTGAGATACAACACAGTAACAGTAATGGCAAAAGTAAATTATTACACTTTACAGAGCAGCGGCACTCAGTCTAATGGTATCTTCTTGCTTCTTGTAAGGTATAAATGAGAGTATGCATATATATCTGTGGTATACACTGCAGGCTACCTGGTGTGGGTGTGTGTATGTGGTTTAATCGTGTGTGTGTGCGCGTGTGTTTGTTTTTGCGTGCTCATACAGCCATAACGCTTGGTGGTGTCTGCACACGGCTGCGCTCTAAAATGTAAAGCAATGTGGTATGTACACACGCCTATGGTGTTATCCACTCGAGAATTTGTGTTTATTTCTGTACTCTGTGAATATGTTTTGTACCTGACAGTAGTTATCACAACTCAGTGATGCCTTGGAGACTGCCAGCATGTTCAAACCCCTGGAGGGCTTTGGGTTTTCTCCCAACATGCCTCTCCACTCACACTTCCAGCTCCAGTTTTATGCACGTGAATAAATCGAGCCAAGTGAAATTAAAATCACATCAAAAGAAGGCTTAGTGTAATGATTTTCAGCTCACTGATTTGCGTGTAACACTTGACCATAAAGGTAAACCCTTATTTTGTTAACCTTTACTGCTGGTGTATTACAGACCCATGCCTGGTGCACCATACAAACACAGAATATAAACAGTCAAATTATTGCATATCACTGAGCCACTAGTTTAAACGTTTATTGGTGAAGAGGTAAGAAAATTTGTTCTCTTCATTAAATGTCACTAAAATATTTATAAGGCCCATTAAATGGACCTATGTTAAATCCAGGCAACTATATATCACTAGAAAGGTTAAATACTGAGTAAATGAAAACACATCACACTGCACTAGGTATTTTTGCACATTGCTGGAACCAAATGGCGGAAAGAGGTAACTGTTTGAATTTTAAGGACTGCAGCACCCAAAAATAACATGAAGTGATGTCAGTGAAGTGAGGACTCCTCAGACCTGACTGGCTTCTGGGGGATCTTGTCGCAGCATGTTCAGGTGAGTGCTTACTCATGGTTGTTTAGGAGCAGGGATTTATATTTTGCTCGTACGTCTTGATTTGTCAATTTCTGTGCACAGAGAAAATAAGGTCTTCAGCTGGTGACAATACCTGACACCAAAATACAGTTTGGGGAAATAATGTGAAGCTATGGAGGCTCGCTCAAGGAGAATAGGACTCACTTCTCTGTTGCTGCAGCTCCACTTCCATATTCCTTATTATTATTATTATTATTATATAGTTGTTGTTGTTTACATAAAAATACACAGGCACAGCTTTTGAGTTTTTATGAACTGGGTGCAAAGAGAGATTAATGCCTTCCTTGATAAGAACAGATCCCAAGTGTAAATATCAAGGAGCTTCAAATTGAAGAGGAGGTTGTGCGATAATGATACAGTAATGCAACCCAGTTTGCTGTATTCTTTCTGAACTGCTAACTACAAAAAAAATGACATTTTGTAACACCATGTTACATCTTTAAATACCACCGAGAACGCCCTTCCTCTTCCAAGCAAATGATTCTGTGTAATAAACTCCAAGTTCATCCTCATGGCCTTTGCTGTTAATTACAGACTATATTTGCAGCCGTCTTATTTAAAATTGCGTATTCATGCTCAATCAAATATATAGGAGTAGATGTTCCCTTCCTGAATTTCACACTTGTCATTGTAACAGTCTCACGGTACACTGTTACAAGACACTGTCGGCGTCTTGCCATCCTTCTTGTACAGCTTCGACCATACAGAAGGCTGTGCTGCCAAATGTACAGTACAATGTGTCTTTGGAAATTCACATGAGAGAAGAATGTGGCTTTTATAATACAAGCTACTGCATGCACCCAAGCAATTGCAGGTGTCTTCAGCAACATATTGAAGATATTCCTCATTTAAGAGCAATGATCTTGCTGAGGAACTTTTCAACACTTCTCAGACAGGATCAGCACAGGACTTCATTATTTCTATTATAAATGTTTGTAATATGTCCTGTATATGATAGGTACTCACTAGGTGTGTCAAAATTATTCATGTCTTTGCTGAAGAGAAGCAAAATACAATGCTGACAACACTGCAGAAGCTCACCTATAAAGGCAAACGCAGATGTTTATTGTCATTATTTGGATTGGTAGAGCATCGATCACTGTGTTTCTCTTGTGTCTGAATTTTCTCATGCAGAAAAAGATTTCCTCCTGCCAATTCATGTTCACTGTTTTTTCTCTGTTGTCTGCTGCATTCTTGTGCGACAATACTTCCCAGTGACTGGCTGATCTCACATATCTTGTCCACTATTTTGTCCTCTTAAGTGACGTGCCAGAAACTGCTAAATATTAAAAGCACTATCAGCATGTCTGGTTTTCAGTAGCCTGTTACAGAACCCTGGTAAAGAAGGGATAGATGATAGAAATGAGAAAATATAAGAATTCACCAGCCGTGGTTGGATAACACAAGCAACCGTGGTCCTTTACGGAGACTTCCTCCAGGAATTTTTACCAAGCTCTGCTTTTATTTGAAGTCTGTGTGTGTGTGGTTGTGTGTGTGTGTGTGTGTGCACGCGCTTCATTGTCATCCTTGAGGTTAATGCAATATGTGACCTGGAGAAAAGCAAGCCCTCTCTGATAGACCTTGTGATGCCCCAGTGTTTTGCCTTTCTCCAGCTCTTGTGACGAATACAAACAAACAGGAGAAAGCTACATGTGACACTTGGTACTAGGCTTTTATTTACACTGATGCATTGATCTGCAGATACTACAGTTTATCTCTTAAATTCAGTCCTACAATAGTGAATTGTGCTCATAAATATTACCACTGAGAGGCTTCACTAAGCCATTTTCCCACAATGAAATAACTCTCTAGCAGCAGTAAATGTTGCTTTGCCACGTCCAGACAATTCTTCCTCAAACACAGGAGCCTTGGCGAATGAGCGGCAGCAGATTCTTCCTGCTAACATCTTTGCACCTGAGGGTCTTAGCATGGCTAGTTTTCTCCTGGTGAGGAGATATGCTGGGTGATGCAGTGGTTGGTGTGTTTGCTCGACAAAACCCTACATTAACGCTGGAACAGGTGCACCAATAGACATGAGTTAAAACAAACAAACAAAAAAAAAAAAACATCTTTGAAGCAACATTCCAGGGAAGAAGAGTTTGCTGTACAACATAGAAATTAATTTTGAGTTATCAAGGTACTGTAGGGCCTGCAGAAGCTACATAAATATTTCTCAAGTTGGAATGGGACTTCCCATGATACCTCAGCTGATGTGCTAACATTCTCGGTAACATCCTCTTAATATTTAGTGAACTCGTGTTGACTATTCTGCTTTTAATATGACATGGGGAAACCCCGATTAACAGCCCATTTAAGTTTTCAGCATGGTTGCTTGAAACCCAACTAAGATGCCTAATCTGTGTATACCAACAAAACTTGTAAGTTTTCTGCAGGTTTGGTAATCTTTGTCCAGACTTTATCATCTGGCTGGTTCAGTGGCTTTAGAGAAGGACCTGCCGGGGCAGCCTAGTGGCTCACTGGATAAGAGTGTGTACCACGCATCAAGGCGGAGTCCTGATCGCAGCGTCCTGGGTTTGAATCTGACCTCAGGCCATTTGCTGCATGTCATCCTCTGTCTCCCCTGCCTTTCCTGTCTCTCTCTACTGTGACGTCAAACAAAGCAGAAATGACAAAAAATGAAAAAAAAGAAAAAAAAGAAAGGGACCTGTCATCATTTTGAGGGATTTTGTTGCTGATAATGTTACTATAGATTTGTTTCCATCCAACAGTGCAGTGAATTTTAAGCAATCTTTTGAAATGGTGCAAAAACACAGATTCAGACAGATTTAGTCATGTGGTATAGCATACATGAAAAATTTGCGCCAAGAACTGATATTGGACATGTTACTATTTTATGACAGCTATTACTGACCATACCATAATATGTATGAATAAGAGAATGCAATGCACTTGGCAACGTTATTATGCACCAACAAATGGCTGTAAAGCCATGACTGGTGCCTTACGCATTAGAGGAACAATGTGTTTGACCTTTCTGGGAGGTTATGGTGGACATTTTACAGACAGCTACATCAGTAATTATTCGACAAATGTATTTCCATTAGCATTTATTGAAAAGCCCTTTGTGATTATTCCACATCTGGAGAGTGCTTTCATCATCTGAATCAGAAGAACCGATGCCTATGTGTGAGAGGTTGCCACATACTGTAACATGTATAGTGTAACAGTACATGAAATATTCTGTAGGATGAGGAGTGTGAGGCATTGCAGCAGGGTAGGTGGCCTATAAATAGTCATAGCCTTGGGGCCCCCAGAAGACTTTGGCTAGCCTTGACGCACACACGCATGTCTGCTATATTATTATAAGGGCCCAAAAATTACAGCTAAATTCATTTTGGCATTTGCAGCAGATGCATTGGCAGGATCTTTAAAATGGGCACATTTCCATGCCACTGCTAGAATGGTCACATTACGCGGTTATGAAACAGTACTGTATTTAACACTGTGCCAATTAATGTTAATCACTTTCTGTGTATATCCATTGTGCATTACGGTATGTACTTGTGAGGATGTGACTTTGGAATAATGAATACACTATGCACAATTTTGGTTTTAACAGGTACTGAATTTCTTCTTTTTCCAATATTGGTAATATTGAGTGAAGTGAAAATGTGTTACGAGTTCTTTGATTTAGCTCAAAAACTGCTACATTAAAAAGACACCACAAATCACTCTGAACTTTTCATGGAAAATAAAGATGAGCCTTAGATAGTAGATACAGAAAAAAGTGCACTATAGAGGGGGGCAACGACTGTGGAGCTAGTGATTTAAAGAAGCACTTTTAAGTGACGGAGCTAATTGGCTGTGGACTGTTGAGGATAAGTTAGTACTTTATGTCCCTCAGGTGTCACTATCCATGCGAAACCTGTGAATGTCAAGATTGGCTCTAAAAAGTTTCATTGCTCAGTTAAACTATGTGCACAAAATCATTTAAGATGATCTCTTTGCAGGCGGCAAATTTACTGTAGCAATCACCTCTGATGGACACCAAACAAGCTCCATTATAGTGAGTGCGTTATGTTGCATGAGCAGACAATAATCTTGCAGAGAAAGACACTGTAATTTACGGTGATGATTCATTCCTCTGGCAGCATGTCTTTTCAATGTTACTAACTTTACTTGATCCTGCAGCATCTTGAGAAGCAACATGGAGAGAGGCAACGCATGCCGATGAAGATGCACACAAAGGAGATCAATGATGCAAAGAAACTGCAGCTTAATCGTAGTGGTTGAGGCGTCCATTATCCCATGTCACAAGAAAGCCACTACTACTACAACACTGCCATAACAGAAAAAACATAAACACAGGGGATTCTTACTACCACCACCATGCCATAGCTAACAATACCAATGTCAGTACCAACATCACCACATTGATACCCACACAAAAAAACTACTGCAAACCCTTACCAGACCTAGATGACATGGGAAATTTGTGGAAAAGCAAACAGTATGCTGAGAGTGTTGGTGAAAATTTCCTTACCATGGCCTCCTCGGGTGAGGAAGGGCATCCTGTTGATAGCAATAGGAACGGTGCCATGCTTATTGTGGAAATGATGCACATGGTGCGTGGTACTTAGACTAGATGACACACGCGCTGTTCCTGTTTGGATGGGCAGCACAGTGAGCAAGGCAAACCAGAAGGCTAGTCTGGAGCAATAACTCAGGCCCATGCCTAGGCTAAAGCCTGACCAACTGCTTTGCTGTCCGAGCACAGGGGCGGCTATAGGGAATCTGCCCATGTATATTAGATCCACATGGGTCCAGGGTTGGCAATAGGGCCCAGCTTGGGCCTCTCTCAGTCCCACTCGAAGACAAGAGGGCATCTCAGTGACAGCCTGAGTCCATTTCCTCCATAATCCTTTAGTTTGGGTGAGGAGTCGATAGAAAATGGAACAATATCCTTTAAAACTACCAAAATGTATTTCAAGAAAGCAGACAGAATCCAATTAATGCCTGTGAGGATAAGACTGGAAAGTGAGAAACTTATCTGTTTTTGCTTAACATTTTAACATGTTAAAATGTCTACTGTACAGAAAAGACAATATCAAAACCATCCCAGAGTGTATTTTTCAAAAAGTGAGCCTTCAAGCAAACAATGCGTATCCAAAATACAAAAAAGATGAGCATCCAAATAAGAAATGGAGATGAATCCACCCGTAATTTCAAGCAGGCATGCCTTTCAATCATGATATTTAAGCATGAAGAGCAGCAGGACAGAGCTTCATGTGACAGGAATTCTGATAGGAGTCTCCATTGCCCACAGGTAGAGCTTGAGGGCAGCTGAGCCTGCCCACTAAGATGAGAGCCCCTCCACCGCAGCAGAAGAGATAACACGCTTCCGTGGGAAACTGGATCATTTCATTAAGCAAAAAAGAACAAGGAGATAAAAATAAGTGCAAGTGAAGATACGGCGATGTAGAGAGATGCGGGAGCCAGCGCTTTTGTTCCCCTTTAGCCAGAGGAAGGGAGAGAACAGAGATGGGGAGGGAGGGGGAGAGGGAGCAATATCTGCAGCAGCGCGGTAAAGGAGAAAATCCAGAAAATAAATAAATAATATCTCAGCAGCTCCTTATGTACTCTCTCTCAGACACAGCGATTCCAGCGAATGGTCACCTCTGGTGTGGCAGAGCTCCACCAGAATAAAGCTGTCAGACAACTGTCTCTATTTCAAAAGAATCTGTGATCCTCCTCTCGCGCTCCACCTGCCCAGTCTCATGCAGTAAGACTACTGCTGCATTCCCCTCACAACTGCTCCTTTTTTTTTTTTAGCTTCTCTCGTTATCTCCTCCAGATCTGTTTGACTGTCTCTCACTGAGGATGGTCAGCCTAACAAATCCATGTGTCTGGCTCTGGAAGAAGGCAGCTGTGTCTCCCCAGATGAGATGGTGTGGTTGGCAGAGACTGAGATGTTGCCTCGGACTGCTGCAGCAAAAATTATGCTAATTAAAAGCACAGTCGTAGCAGTATGAATCCTGGATGGGTTAAACCCCAGGACAACCCGGACCCCGGCAAAAATAACCTTGGCTCGAAGATGTGGTCTAATGAACGCAAGATAAAGGAGCTCTTCTAAAGGCATACTGTAGTCAGAGGCTCTGATCCAGCGAGGCACAGCATGTGCCTGTGTGTGTGAGGGAGACTGTGAGCAAATGAGTGAGGAGGGGGGAGGAAGGGTGGGTGAGCATGAGAGAGAGAGAGAGAGAAAGAAAGGGAGAGAGGGAGCGAGCGAGCGAGAGAGAGAAAACAGCCAGCCACAGTGCATATACACAAGGAAATACTGAAGCAAGAAAATGGGTTGTGTGAATAAATACATGCTACAGATTCACAGCTCACTGGCTCACAGGTCCTGGCAATAACAAGTAAAAATCATACTGCAGAGGAGGAGCCAGATTTAGGTGAGCTGTCAGACCTCTTACAGAATGAGCACAAGGGTACTGGCATGAACGTGCTCTTGACATGGAAGCTCACAAGTTGTAATAGACGTGAATGAAAGAAGTGGAAGGAGCTGTCAGCATACAGTGCCTCGGTATGAGCAATGCAGCTCAACCCCTTGAGGTAAGAAAAACAATGCTTGGTGTTTGATTCAGTTGAATAAATCAAGAGCAGCAGTGAAAATTCAATGTCAAGCACCCAGTGATTCTCTGTTCCTGTCACCTTAGACACACACACACACACACACACACACACACACACATACATATATATATAGGAATTCCAATTCAATTTCCTCTAATTCTTCTGCTTGATTTGTGCCTCACATGTGTATACAAGCCACCCCTTAGTATCAGAGCTCAGCGGCTCCGCGCTCTCACACTGCTTAACCATGCAGAACTTATTCCTTGCTATGACTGATCTGAGTTCAGAGGTACTCTGACAGTTTGAGATCTGCTGGGTTTTGGGGTGGGGAAACGTGATAGCAAGATAAAGAGGAATATATTGACACTTGAGAGGATAAACACATTATCAGAAGAGGAGAGACAAAGAGGGGAGGGCGGAGAGGTGTAAGGGCACACGGAGATGGAGCAAAGGGAGAGGTAAAGGGAGAGGAGGAGAGACCGCAGCCCTATCAGCTAAATCATGGTCGATAGAGATATCAGCTGGGATTGCCTGGTTGCTTGAAAGGACGTAAGAAAACAGGAGGACAGAGGCGAGCCGTGCAGCACCACCTCTCATAGTGACAAGAAGTCGACGCAGGCCATTACTCAAGCAGGCTTGGGGGTGGGGCATGTGGGGGAGCTTGACTGATTGAACAGAAAGAATAGAGGAGGGCTGAGTGCATAACGCTGTGTTTGGCATGGCAAGTGCTCTAACAGCATGTGGGCATAAAATTGCTGATATTAGGAACATATAAATAGTGATAACAACCTTCAGCCTTCGTAACCTTAGCTTTATCACATCTGGCCTATCTTAGTCATGGAGGGGCTTAAATCCTTTGTGTGAATATCCTGTTCTGGGCGGGTTCCTGAGTAACTTGTAATGCTTGAAAATACTTGAATACTCGATACTTAATTAAATCGACAAGAGCGATGATACATACCACCACCTGGCAACAGCATTTACAGTGATGACTGTATGGGGAGGAAATAGATGGAAACGCAATGAAAAGCATAAAGAATAATCCTCTGGTGACGTCAAAAGAAAGTCTTCAATCTCATTTCTGCTGTTGAAGCTTGAGTCATTCTTAATTCCACTCACATAAGGGGTAACCAGGATAAAGACTTTTAATTTCGAAACTCTATCTTCCACACAAGCATGCGCAAATGAAACCATTAAGTCATTTCCATTAAGTATGAAGACTGGGTATAGAGTGCTTGAAGTGCGATGTTGTAACAATGATGATTTATAGCCAGTGACTTAGATTGTCAAGCACCCGAGCATATGAGGCATCCTCCTGGGCAGTGATGATATCTTTGTGAGAGCTGTCTAGAATGAAAGGCTTGCATTAATCAGTTTACCTGCTCTAGGGTTGCTCAACATGATGAAAGAAATGCTATCTGGACAACAAAGCGGGAAGGGAGGGTTAAGCTGTCTCGAATGTAACCTTGTGTTAGCCTTGCTGCTTTAACAATTGGGCCTAAAATATTAGTCTTATCATTATATCATCATATCAAATGCAAATGGATGAACAATTATGCCTAAAAATATATAATACACATTTCAGTTGTATGTGTTTTAATAGTCTGCTTCCTCTGAAATTACACAGGCTATGTGTAAATGTATGTAAATAGAATTTGTGTTTCATGATATGGATGTTGTGAAGCCCTTTCAGACTGTAAAAATAGGGAGCTACAAAGATAAATTTGACTTGATAATATTAAAACATCGCTGACCCCATCTGATTGTGATGTCGGAGATGATTTATTTATTTTCAGAGGAACATCCCATTAGCTTTCCCAAGTTTTTGCAGATCTGAATTATGAAAAATGGAATGGCCTTGTCTAGCTTGATAGTTTCATTTGCACGGTGCATTATGGCTAAAAGCATTCTCCCCAAGATCTGCATAGTCTATCCCGCATCCTAAAATTTACTGGGGCGAACTGATATTGTGTTTGCTGAAAAACAGAAAGGTAAATATTGTTCAGATTACATAACTACAAACTACCAGACAGATAGAGAGATTTTTCCCTCTCACTTATATTGTAGTATGTTTTGGTAAAGTCCATATTATCTATTGTTTAATTATATTGCACATGAAATTTTGCATACATGGAATATACACAAATTATGAACTGAAACATTTACATTTCTTGCTACAACAATCAAGAGTCAGAGGATTCGCAAACTTTTTTTTTGCAATTGACAGGATATGAGAAGAAGTGTACAGCGTTTTAAAGGCTTAAGAAACCTAAATGTGCACTGTTTGTTCTCTGGAGGATTTGTGAGAGAAGATTTTACACAGACATCCCGTCTCGCCCCAGGGGTTAAAGTAGCAGGATTAATCATAGCACTTTCAGATTAATTACTCATAATGCAAGCATCCTCTAAAAGGCATGGCCTGCAGTTGTGATATTTGGTTGATTTCATTAGGCTCAAAGCGACAACACCTAAAATAAGCCTGGGTTAGATGGAGCAAGTTAAGGAGAGGAAAGAGAAAAAATGAGAGGGGCTGCACTGAAATGCACAGCTGCACTGATAAAGAGAAATATATATGTCAGAGGAAGAGAGGTACCCAGTCAGTTCCTCATAATGTCACCGTCAGACGTCAATCCAGCTCCTTTATATGCCACAGATGTATCTGAGATGTTTCCACAGTAATTAAATGAGAGATTTAACTGATAACTGTAGGGTGGTCTATTTCACTCTGCAGTGGAAGCAGTTTTACTTTGTCTTTTTTTTCTAATATACATTGGAAAACATAAATATCACAGCATGCATAAGAGCATGAAAAAAAAAACTGAACTGAAATGTGCAGTAACACTATCTACCTCCCTAAACTACACTCTTGAGCTTAACTCTTGAATAACAAAGTATGATAGTAGAGACTCAAACTCTCTGGACTTTTAAAAATGGATATTGAGAGAAAACTATTTGTTGACTATTAAATTGGTGATTCCGCTACAGCAAGGCTTTGTCCAAACAGTCCTGCAGCTGCTTTGAGCTCGTTGTTCCCTTGTGTGGAGACTGAATATTAAAGCAGGTAACGTTAGCCAGCGAGTTCATGCAGAAATGGACACAACGAAAGCCAGTGTCTCTGGCTGTGTCTGCATTTGGGAGTGGAATTTGAAATAAGGTTACAGTACACAGTTATGTTAATGGGAGTCTGTCCAGGACTGACTGAACACAGCAGAACCCTAATAAATATCTGCTTCCAGTGGCTTTTTAAATTGTTGGTGGGTGTGGGGAGCTGATTTTTCCAGCAGGGCAAGTAAAGTAGTGGATTTTTAAGTGCACAGTCATCATGAAAAGCATGAGCAGTAGTGCCAAGGTATATGGATAGCAGGTCTGTGTTTACAAAGCGCTGAGGAACATCTAGCCACACAGGGACCGGGTCTAAGGTTTGTCTCACAGGTTAGTTCAAAAATGATCCATGACTCAACTAGTACTAGATTCAGGGGCTTATGCAGGAATTCTGGACACACAGCAGCTTTTCTAAAGTGTTTTATCTTGTACCAGGCCACAGAACCTTCATCAAATACATTTTTTTACTTTTTAGCAGATTTTGTACATTTGAACACATACAGTTTCTACATGGTGTGCCTTGGCTTCATGCAAGCAGGTTTATAGGCGACCCATGTGTTTGGTCCTGGAAAGCAAAGCTCGGAGTGTGAGAGTGGCCACTTCCTGTGTACTTTATCAGACCATAGTGAAGTTTCAGAGCTAACTTCTTTTGACCTAACTATGACTGTGGGCCCCCATCGTAAAAACCTGAGGCAAGGTGGAGGCAACACACAGTCTTCCCTCACCACAGAGGATGAACACAATTTTTGCTTGGGTGTGGAGTTTTCCCTATCTGCTTTGGAGCCTGGTTTTAATGATGAGGCCTGAAGAGCCTCGGCGGCACAGTTGGTCACCTCAGTTGGTGTTCTGCCTCAATTATTGGCTAGTGTCGATGTACTGCACTCCCTCTGCATCTCAAAGGTATCATCCCATCGCCAGTAAATGAAGCATCCGTGCACATCCAGGGTCAAGATCAAGTCCCTAGTAAGAGTAATTTTGCCAGTAGAAATACATGAGGGATTTTACCGCTGGAACTCCTTGGCTCTAAGAGCTTATGGAAGTTTACATCCTATCCAGGGTTGGATCTCTTTGCCATCACAGACGGCGGAGGAGGAATATTTTAATGTGCCACTGAGGGCCTCTTTTGGCCTCGCTCTCTGCTTGTTTGTTTGGAAAGGGCCAACGCTAAGTTAATAATAATAGCTTTGCATGGCAACGTTTAAAACAACCACAGTTATGCAGGTCCAACACAGATTAACAGCTATTATAATTCATACTTTGTCAATTCAGTGTGAACACTGTAGATTTTAGGTGTACCTTTCTTTGTCCTTGTGTGTATTTAAAACCTTAGCGTTTTTATATTTGTAATCGAAGATACAGCTTTTGTTTTGACAGAGACATTGCATATAATGCACCTTTATCCACTTTGTTTGGTATCAGTGCATGAAAACTGCCTTAGGTCCTTACCCTCCAGAAATTCATTGAACATCATAAAATGTCTCATAAATTATGAAGTGGTTTGAATCATGTACATTTGGCTATAAAAAAAGAATTGTTACAGCTTTTCAAGAATACGTTTTGTATTAGAAACGTGTTTCATCATGACAACAGCTTTCAACTCAGATGACCAACAAGCCACTTTGCATCTGTGCAGCTCACTGCATTGAAATTTTTCACAAGCACATGTAATACATTTAATATCAATCTATGTTCATGGAGTGTCGTCTTTTTCACTGTGCAAGTTTGTCGTTCGACACGGCTATGATTGCCTTAAGAAAACCGATGATATTTGAAAGTATCTGATTCTTTAGACATTGTACAAATATTTGCTTTCCATGCTCATTTCTACCTAAAACTTTTACATTGGTAAACAAATTTAGGTATGAGACACATTGCAGAGTGCTCATAAACTGCAAGTCATGTTGTGAAGGTGGACATGCCTTGATTTACAATTTAAACACTTCATGTGCGTGTTTTGCAGGAGGCGATGCATCCCTGTGTGTGAAGCTGGCAGTATAGTTGCTGTACAAATTTAATTTGGCTCAAACTTACCAGCAAAATGATGTGGAGAAAATTAAATACCACAATGGTTTCAGCCTCTGAAATGTGCAGATGCTTGCTGGTTAAACTGGTAAAGATCTTTACAATCCTGTCCCACATGAGTGATTTTTTGAAATTGGTCTAAAATGTCACTATTATTGTATTTCCTTCTGGTAAAATATTTCAGCATCCTTTACCAGCTGATTATCTCCCTGACAATATTTTCTTTTATTTTTATTTTCCTCCCTCTGTGTAGCACAAGATATTCAGTGCTACGATGGCTCCTGCATCCACATGTTCCCTCAGTTGCCTTTGTCATTCTTTCATCACAGCCGTTGTTATTGTTCTCTCAGTTTTTTTGCACCACTGGTTCGGTATTTCCTAGGTTACAGTTATTTCTTTATCCTTCTGCACCCCCACTGGTGTGGAGTGTCAGTAAACCAACAATATCAAGCTGCAGCAAGCACACACACATTTGTATGCAGTGCTGTATTTCGACTGTTGACTGTGTTTTGATCTTGGCCAAGTTCAGCTTGGTTGGAAGTATATTGTGGCCTTAACTCCAGACTTGAAGTCAGTGTAGTGGAGTGCACAGGTAAAACCCACTGTGCAGTGTGTCATGGTGTGAATCAAGCCTTGTTTTCACAGAAATTTACAAGGCAATGATGTTTCAAAAATTAATACTCCTTTTACACTAGACTCGTGATCTGGGAAATCGGTAGATCAACTGTCAGTGTCACTAACTCTTCCATGTAGCTAATGGCTGATCAACCAGATGATTTCAGATGTCAGTTGCACATTAAGAGACATTTTACCTCTTGTCAGGCCACCATTACAAATAAAAGGTTTTTCTTAACAACAAAGTCTTTTGCTCCACTCAGCGGAAAGTAGAGTATATGGGGAGTACTGTGATCATCACAGTGCCCCACTGCTGTAGAACAGAAAACATTTTCATTAATTATGTTCCTAATAGTCTGAAAAAAAGTTGCTTGATTTGCTTTAAAGGAAAAAAAGGTAAAATTGTTGAGTTGCCAACAGTGGTGAAAGGATTAACCTGATAAGCCAAGGAGGGTTGTTTTATCAGGGTTGAGAGTTAAACCCTGGTTATACGTATGCGTGAAAGGGTTGATTGAAGTGAGGACTCTTTAGCCTCAACTGAGAAAAAAATGGAATAAGCTCAAAATCTATCAACAGTTCCTGGAACGTCATGTCATGTTTGACACAGAGCGTGTCAGTACAGTACAGTAATCATCTGTCTCTGATGATATTATAAGGTGACAGCCCATTGCAGACTGGAGCTCTTCTAGTCTGATTTGAGTCAGATGAGAATGATAAAGACACAAGATGTTCCTGTGGAGCTTTATGTCAGTAACTTGCACAGGATGGACCAAGACGCACATGTATAGAGAGGTTGGACAGTCTTTCAGGGCTCATCTATAGCAGCAGTGCTGTTGTTTTTTCCACAGCAAGCACTGACAGCTACATCCTAGTTCTGCACATTTGTGGACCATAATTGAAATCTCATGTCAATTTCCCAGTTTTTTTCTTTCATTTTCTGAGATGTTTATTTGGGCTCGTGTTATTTTAATTTGCAATTTCCAAGTTGACACATTTTAGGGGATTAAAAATGGTTATTAATTTTGTTCAATGGACCCTTGCTGTGATTAGGACACCAACATCAGCATAATTAGTTTTGGCTGTAAATCTCCAGATGATATCAAAGGTAAAGAGTCACCAATTTGTGCATATCTGTTTTGAGTGCAATTGCTACACACAGAGGGGATCACCAGATAAATTATTTATCTTTATATATCTTTTCTCACATAGACGCCAAATTTAGGTTAAACATCTGATGTGATTTATGATGCTGTTGGAAAAAGTGTTATGACACCACTTCTTATGAATCACAGACTGTTAGCTGTAAAATGTTAGGACAATTGATGGTAATTTTGTGCTAAAGGTTTGATGTGACTAAAGCCTAAATAAAAATAACCAACCGAACAAACTATACACCTGCTGTGGTCTGTTTACTGCATTCAGTGCTTGTTTTAATTAATGAGGAAGTTTCAAAGGTGAGTGTTGGCCAGATGCCTAAGCATCTCATGTCATCTAAAAAGGCCTTCCTGTCCTCTATGAGCTTGTCATACAGGCATAGTTTATTATCAGGAATACAGCCCGTGGTTATGGGCTTCATCAAGGGTGAAAATGCAAGAGTGGTTATCGATAATTGTTTACTGAATATGACTGAAGCTGCCCTCAAATTAAAGCTGCTGGTCTGTACTGTACTTTAACCCAACCATCCATGTGCCATTTTATATGCAAGTATAAAATAGGAAGCTAAATCATTTAATATAATATCACTGTCTAAAATGTGACATCCACTGTATGTAGAAATGTGCGCATGTTGGAAAAAAGGGTTAGATATACTATGAAATGAATAATTTATTCATGCATGTGTTATGAATATATCATAATATGGAGTCCAATTGCATTTGGGAAAAAAAGTACAATATAGAATAACAGCTTAACTCAATAAGGAAGCGAGCTTAGCTGATCCTTTTATTATTCACTGAACACAGAGGATAGTGAGTGAACAATCCATCAAAATGAATTGGATGCAAAGTAGAAAATGTAAAGGTTTTCTTTTGCTGAGCATGCAGAGACTGGTGCTTTGTTGCATAATGACCAGTGACTGAGCCAGAAATAGAGAGGAGGAGACCAAGAGAAAGAGGTGGATAGAGAGAACTGCAAAGGGAGGGAAAGCGAAAGACAGAGGAGAGAGCGAGGGGAGGGAGAGAGTTAGAGACATCACCATAACAATTTGCAAGGCATATACATGTGTCAAATGCAAAGCCCACTGGCTGAACCCAACCTGCCAAAATTTTGAGTCAGACTGCATATTAATCTAGGTCGTAAATTACTTCTGGCTTGTCTTGCTGTGACAAAAGTTTGTGGGAATACAAGCTCCAGTTGCCATACAGAGAACATTACTGCGTGCTGCGAGCTAAACACAGACTTTAGGAAACAACAGACAAATTGATTGTGACATCACACATTGAAATTCTAATGGCCTGTTTGAAATCCAGGAGGTGGCATTTCTGGGCACCAACATGCTCTAATTTTGGAGCAAAAGTTTGTCAAACAGAGTAAAATGGTGGAGCAGGTGGATCCAGTGTGAAGCAAACAATTACAGGAAAAGCCAACCCACTCTGCCTCATATTGTACGACCGCATGGTCAGAAGCTATACCCACATGTAGCCCACAACCACGGCTGATGCTGCTGGCCAACAGAGGGATTATGCAGCTTTGCCCCTCACCCTGAAATTCACGCAAACATTTAGCAGCCATTTTCCTGGAGGCTTAAGAACTTTTAATTTCATATGAACCAATTTGCAGGTACATAAGAATGTCTTTAAAGGCATTTTTGACACTAGTCACCACATTTCCAGTTCTTATATTTCTATCTCAGTCTGGAGAAGCATTTGTCTACACTTTGCTTTTGGTGCATATGGTGAGGTGTGATACGTAATGACTTCTTGCTATATCTTAGTCAAGATTGGTTTTGACAAATCAGGACCTCCATTTTGAACAAGTTATACTAAATTTTGTGAGTGAATTACGCTAGCTTTGGCAACTGCTATGCAAGACACTGCAGTCCTCTGGCTGCCTTGTTATTCTCATAAACTAATCTGCGGAATGCCAATTTTAAATGGATCGTGAGTTTTAATAGGTTACAGAAGCGGGCTGGGGAAAGTGAAGGATTAGTACATGGGCTTTTATCAGGCCACAGAGGCAGCTTCAGAAGCAGCTGAGGAGAGCAGCCTGTGCCTCAAGCTGAAGGGAAAGGACAGCAGTTCTGCCCCCAAGTATAGAAATCCAGCTCATGTAGAAATATATCAAATTATGTATAGTCTGCTGTTCATAGTATACCGAGCACTGTCACTTTGTGTTGACTGCATGCGAGGCTTTTTTTTTTCCTCACCACGCACCACGTGTGTCAGTAAGTACAGTGAAAGTCTGAGTTGTTACTATCTTTGCACCAGTCAAACTGGAATATATTTCTGTACATTTATTGCGCTTACACTCATATCTGGCTACGCTGTAAACTGCAATCACACCATTTTTTGAGGATTCAAATTTGTCAACCACCATTCATAAGTGGCAGCATAATATATATAGGCATAAAAATGTCCTCCAAGATCTCAGGGTTGTGCCATCTTAATTCTAATCTAATAGTCTGATTTAATGTAATCTTCACCCGACTGAAATCAAGAGAAAATATCTTAAATGGCTGGATGGCATTACTGCTGTCCATCACAGGCAGAATCTTGATGATGTCAAGATGATGATTTTACCCAAAATCAATTAGTTATTCACAATGATCCCCATCTAGCCAACAACAAAATGGTACAACATTCTGGACACAAACTTGTATTGGGACACAGAATAAAACCTAAATATAAAGGAGGCCTAGAAGCACCATAATTTTAGTATTAATACCTAGCCAGTCAAATGCAGCATCTGATCAAATGGATCCATGCAAACCACCACCACCACCCGTGGATTTGACATTGAACAGACCAGTTCCCAGAACATAAATCTAAGCAAATTTACCCATTATTGGTGACACCCTTAAAAAAAACAGCCTGTTTCCATAACCTCACAAGCTTAACAACTCAGCTTGATGGAAAGCAAATAAAATGACAAATTTCCCAATGTCACCTAGAGCACCGATTTGGAATAACCTAGACATCACCATGAACAAAACACTTATGCAATAAATGAAACGCGAAAGGGCTTACACATCTGCAGCACATATTCCAAAATAACACTCTACTCTCCCTCCAACAATTTATTGAAAAATACAACATAGACAAAAAACAGTACTTTCAACACATCCAATTACAGTAATCAACTGAAGCAAAAATAGACATAACCAACAGTCACCTCAAAGAATCACCACTAATAGATGGCATCAATAAAACTCAAACAAAATCAAACAAACTATTCTCAATACTATGTAAACATATACCCTCCATTAGTTCAGACAACCTACCATGTATTCCAGTACGTCAGTGGGAAGAGGAACTTCACACCAACAACAACCTCTGGAACACAATCCGCAGAAATATCTTCAATATGTCACAAAATACCAACATTAAGACTAATCCAATACAAAATTCTTCATAAAACACAAAAAGAAAGAAAAAAAAATGCATGAAATGGGATTATCGGAATCAGACAGATGTACTCACTGCACACTACAGATCATTACTTCCATGCAATGTGGCTCTGCCCATCTGTGCAGCATTTCTGGAAAGAGGTAATCACTAAACTTTCAACAAAACTTAAAATTAAAAAAAAAAAAAAAGAAAAATCCACTAATTCCCTCCAGCTGCATACTCGGTGTCTTAAACTCCCTCCCAGCATAAATCATGTGCCGTCTAACCCTATCACCATGAAAACAATACTACTAACCTGGAAAAATAAAAACTTTAAATGGTTAGACTTCTTTACACAGCCATTACCAAAAAAGCAAGAAAAAAACCTGAGCAATTCAACCAAATTATTATTCAACAATTATTGACTCCATCTTATTGCATAGTTAACTAACAGTTAATTAATGCACAAGTGCATACTGAAACATATAAACACACACATATAGCAATGCAAACCAAACTCAACCATCTATACATACTCCATCCCCATCCACATGCCTCCATTTTCACACATTCAGCTCTATCTTTCTCCACCCCTCTCTATTCTAATGGTCCCACGTCTTACTCTTTTCTCTCTTTCTCTCTACCCTTGTCTTTCTTCTCTCTCCCTCTCTCCACCTCCTATGTGTTAACTGTCATTGTGTCATTGTCTACAGTGTTGTTTAACTGCTTTTGGTTTGTCTATATATGTAAAAAAAAAACCAACAACAACAACAACAACAAAAAAAGCAAAAAAAAGAATTATTCTAATTTACATAAATATTTTAGGTGACTTGAATATATTGCACTGTGCTGTTGCTGCTGCTGTGTTAGCAATACACCACTCACAATTCGAGCTGACGTATGTGTGTAACAGAAATACAGCTGAGTATTATCAACAATAATCGTCAAAATGTTGTATGGCAAGACAGAGATACTTTAACAATAGACAGCACAAACAATACTCATGCTTCTACAAATTGACTTGCATAATTATACCCTACTGTTGAGTTTGAAATGATGTGATGTGCTGTTGTGGGTTAAGTGTTGTGTACATAACCATAACGACAAACCCACACTGTGTGCACTCCCTCAATTTTACCACACACCAAACAGTGGCGGAGCTTTGACTTTGTGAAAGGAAAAGTGAGTGAATGATGTATAAGTGAGTGTGTCACTGCGGGTGTGAGTATTAGAGGCTAAGGGAGAGTGAGAGGGAGACAGAAATGAAGCCAGATACAGACAGACTCGGAATGTGAGGGCCTTGTGTGTGCATCCAGCCTTTATGATGTAAACTGAATGTAACCTTTCTCCCCTTACAGAGCTCCTGCAGTAGGGACTGGGAAGCCCCTCCCTCCTGGGAGCCAGCACAGACTAGCAAATGCATTCATCTGAGCCTCAGCTGCTGCGTGGTCTGTGTGTAAAGTGAAACCCTTCATGTTCCCATGCAGTGTGGGGCACAGAGTGACAGTCAGAGAGCGATGGGGACTGTTCACTTGGTAATCAGCCCTTGTGCAGTGTTAGTCCCAAAACTGGATAGTACCTTGAGGACATTTTTAGGAATTTACAGCATTTGCCGTGTGGGAGAAGCAAAACAGTAGCTGCCAGTTTAACAACATTCATAACTTACTTTAGTCTGCACACCCCCAGCACAGCCCTGTGCTACAATACCAAGCCTTCTGTCAGCACTGGTGGTATGGCCCCACTTTTACACTACTTAATTATCTGTGCTTTTGGCTATCATACCTGTGCTTATATCACCGCTGTCAATCTCTTCTTTGAATAGAGCAAAAGGAATTGTGAAAATATGTAAATACGTAGTCTTTCATGTCTTATTATGTATATTATTTGAAAATATACTCTTACACAAATTGCCTGTTACTACAAAAAGAAATCTCCATAAATCCCCTCTCTGATGCAAATGGATTCTCTATGAAATGACACTCTCTGTTCTAGCCCCAGATGCTGTTAGCCCTCTGACCAGCTCTTATCTTGGTTATTATGGAGTCTGAACCTGGCTGTTTAAATCAGCTGTCTCACCAAGGCTGTTTCAGGCTGATATACGAACAGCCTTTCAGGTGGCCTCTTTAGGAGAATACATCGTGTTATTGTTCTCTTATTGCATTGTAGTAGAGACCCCCCCTCCCCTTTTTGAGTCTAGCTTTCAACACACAAAGAAGAAGCAAGATAGTTGGGATTGTACACAGTAAGTGTCTTTTATCAAATGGTTTTAACCCTCCTATTATGTTTGGGGTCAATTTGACCCCATTCAATGTTTAACGTTTCTAAATAAATGCTTAACATAATTTTTTTTCTTTCATATTTAATGACTTTTCCTAATTTAATGGGTACTACCACGTAAACATGAAATTCACATGGTGATATGTTTTCAATGTCCTGTACTCACTTTGTACGCATCGGTTATAAATAACAAAAATCTGTACTTAGAAATAATATTAAGCCATTAAAACACAAAAAAAGATATTTCTTTCCAATTTTAGGTCAGTCAGTGAGATTTTATGGTAATTTGCATATTTTTCCATAGTGGCGTAATAGGAATACTGGATGTATAGGTAGGGGTGGGGGTTATGTTTTATTTAAGGGGCTATTTAGGGAGTGAACAAAGAAACATAAAGTACGTGACACATAAACTTTGGTAACAATATTAATTCTAATAGTTTTGTGGAGGTTTAAACTGCTGAGGTCAAACTGACCCCAAACATAAAAGAAGTTAGTAAATTTGAACATAACAGGAGGGTTAATCAATATATTTCTAAGTTTTGCTGTGTAGCATTTGAGATGAGGAAATAGCAGGTGGATGGGTAAATGGATGCCAGCATCAATCTGTCTTGCTATACAGCTAGACAGATTAATACGATGGACAAGACAGTATTTGCTTGTAAACACTTACTGACAAAACTGTTCATTATGCTGTAAATTCAAACGGAGCATACTGTCCGTTTTAGGCTAACCAAGGCTTACTGCACAATTCCACAATAAACCAGCAATCAAGTTCTACATTATTAATTCATATAATCTTAACTGAAAAATAGTTAAAATTGCTTTGCAACTGAAAGCACATCTTTTCTAGGGCATCTCTGAGCTGGTAGCCTAAATTGCAAGTCTTGTTATGAAGTTGCTATCGCTTGCATTTTTTTTTCTTTTTTCAATTTACAAAATTAATTTGAAAGATGGAAGAACTTTCTCTATTTTTTTCTTTGAAATGCATCTCTGCTATTGAGCCTTGCCTCTCTCAACACACCATTTTAACACTTGAACTTATAAGTGTCTATTACAGATTTAGTAAGTGGGTGCTGCTTTGAAACAGCAAACAACTTTGGAATGGCTTAAAGCTTTGGAAATATCTCTAGACCTGCTTTGAGGGCAATATATTTTTATATTAAACTTTCATTATAATTATTTTTATTTGTAGTGTGTAGCCTTCAACTCATTACAGCTCTATTTAAATTGACCCTTCAGTGGATACATTTTGAGTTGTGAATATCACAGTTCAGTAAATCACCTTATTTACATTTTATACACATCAACTGATTATAATTTGTGTACATTTCACATAATTTCAAGCACACTTCTAATGTGAAAATCAGTGGAAACTGATTTATACACAGCTCATACATGTGTGTGTGTGTGTGTGTGCAGGTGCATGCTCTTGTGTCTGTACATGTGTAGGTGCATATATATTTCCAGGTGTGTGTGCGCGTGTGTGTGTGAGAGGGGTCAGGTGAGGGAGTAGCATCCTGCAGCGAACGACACAAGCGCTGCCACAACAGAATTGTTTCTGCTGGGAGGAGCCGAGGAGGATGTTGACAACAACTCCAGTTCCACAATAGAGGAGAATCAATTATTTGTAACAATAGTGGCATGTAATAGAATGTGTGAAGATGACACTATCACAAGCATAAAAGGAGAATATGCTTTATTACTATTGTGAGAGCTCTCATCCGATACGTGTCTGTTTCATGGCAATAAAACATCTGCTTGGGAGAAATTAACTCTCCTAAGTGAAGTAGCTTGAGCGCTTACTTTTGATACCACTGAAGAGACACTACAAAATTAGATCAGTGGGGATGAATTCAGATCAGTGTATATATAAAACCATAGATGATTTACCTGCATGGTGAATTGCAGTTGCTCGGGTATGTGTACTATGTGCCATTAAGTTATTACATTGATCATTAAGTTTAACTCTCATAAGTGCGTGTCTGTGATTACTTGACGCTGGACAGTCACTATGTAATTGATTGGTGGACAGTAGAGCCAGTTCATTCATGGATTTCCAATTGCAAGTGGTGTCAGGGTTCATTGGATGGACAAGTGTCGAGTTCAAGTTCAAGTTTATTCAGAGTCCTTCGCATTTGTTGAGCTGGCGGCGTATTTCAAAACATGCACGCAGAACAGGTTGCGAGTCGCCTGCTGAGAGCCAGCTTGATGCCCGAAACACGACACAACAACAACGAACAGCGACGGCAACGGTGACAGAAGCTGGCGGCGGCTACGGTGCGTATGTAGCAATGAAAAGAAGATAATTTGAATTCTTCCAAACACCCGAGGGATGTGTCTGCTGGCAAGACCGTGTGATAGAATGGTAGAGCAATGCCAAGGCTCAAACCATGCTTACCTACTTGATCTATAACCAAGTGTCATGTTTATTACTGGATGAAACCTAGACCCCAAAAAGGGACTCAATGCTATAATTATTACTTCACAGACACTGGCTTAAGTAATCTCAATTTGCCTCCCTACATGCTTAAGATAGGTCAGAAGGTTCTCTCAGTGAAGGTGTATATCAGCGAGAGGCAGCTGGGCTTTGGGTTTGGGATAGACTTTTAGAAGCAGTGTGTGTAATGAGTGGGCACTGTATGTAATAACATCTTTATAATGACGGTGTAAGTTTAGAGATACTGTTAAAAAACCAACCCCAATCTATTTGGACATGGACATTTTAGATATACAGTATTCACATAAATTACGGGGCTTGAATAAAACGTACTATTATGGGATAAGATACTGAGTTTTATAAGTCATCATAATTCTAATTCCCGACCTTCAATTATAACACACATTATCAATGTAAATAAGCCCTTTAGAGCATACAAAAATGCAATACCTACAGTATAACAAGGTCTTACATTAACCTGTATAGAAAAGTACGAAATACCAACTCTTACGTTAGCAACTGTGAACAGTGATACAAAAGTTGTGGCACATATATTGTACTTCGTTATGTAACATTTAGAATTACGCCACGAAAATGCATCTTATGTCTGGACTGTAGATAGAATGAGGGAAGTGAGTATTATAGAGGTTTGGATATTTTTCCTAACTCTGTTCGTTGGTGTGACATTGGCACAAGATTGAACTCCCTCTCCAGCAGTCAGTGTTTGCAGAGTGAGTCATAAGAGACCATGACTAATCATGAAATAACCTGTCGCATATCTGAGGGAAACTGGCAGTGTGGCTTGTATTTTCCAATCTGTTAAACATAGCTTAGCACAGCCTGTGTCTGTTTGCATTCTAATGAGCTATCGGCTTACATTAAATTATCTCCATCCATGACACTTTACCCAAAGGTTTTTAAAGGTCAATGAAACGATGTCTTGCGGCTCTGATAATGAGCAGGTTTACATGTATTTGTGAAGGAAGAAATTCTGTTGTCAAAGAAAGGGTTTATGAAAGCACACGACACTGGACATCTTACTCTTTTTGCAGAGAAAAATATCACTTAAACCCCAACTCTGTAAAATAAAAACACTTACCCCATCTTATCTTATAAGCTGGCTTCTGAGCATGGGTTGAAAATGGGGGGAGAAAAAGTGTAAAAATCTACCCAGAGTATAAAGTGATTAATGTGTATGTTCTCATTGTTACGTACAAGACGATCTTTTCCGTGAAATGAGAAAAGCTCTAGAGGTTATGGTGTTCCAAGTAGATTATTTTAATTGAAAAAAGGCATGTGTAAGCAGAGATGGACAGGGAATGAAAAATGGCCCTGGACTTTTGACTAAGGCCAGCTCACCAAAACCCTTCCAGTGATACATCACCACCCATACAGCTCACGACACCCTTTACATTACCAAGAAGTAAGTACTACAAAGGATTTGACAAGCAAAGCTGCTGTAACTATATATCATGATTACAGAACATTATGTGATTCAAGCCATTACATATGATCACTGGGCAAAATTCCTCCATTGAAGTCATGAGTGAAATGTATAATAGCAAGTATAGCATACTTACTAACAAGGAGAACATTTTGCTCTTAGCTCTTGAAAAGTAGCTTTTGCTGGGTGTGGAAAGCAGAAAACATGTCCTCTGATTTTGGCTTCTGAAAATGATCGAAAATTGGGGTGGCGATGGCATTCTGGCATTGAGTCAGTTTTTTTCTGTCCTCTTCAGCCACACTATTGTAGCATAATAATCTAACATTACACTGACTGTATTGTACATAATGTCAGTGTTTAATATTAGCATATTTATATAATGTTAGCATATTTATATGGCATTACATAACAGAATAGTATCAGTACAGCACTAGGACTAATACTAGACTGATTACAACTGGAAAATACAAGAGTAAAAAATAGAGCACCAACATTCCTGATTTTATTAGGTTTTATGACTTCATTAGATCCTTGTGTAAGAAAAAAATTCTGCACTGATGGTGAGTCTAAAAAGACAAACAAAAATGTATAAATTACAGCTAGTGTATTAGAAGTTCCTGCAGCTCAAGAGATGCAATATTGTAATTAGGAGTGAGAAGACTGGCAATAATCAACTTCATTTTCTCAAATTCATTTTGAGAAGCTGCTCCTTGTGCCCTTGCCAGGTGTTACTATTATTCATATATTGACATCACATCGGTAAACAAACAGAAGCATGCAAACAAATTGTTGATGGCCAATGAAAAATGTTTCCGAGCCGACAAGCTTACTGATCACCCACACAGTCGTTGAGTTTACCTGGATGGTGATCTGTACAGGAAATTAATGTATTTCTGGTGGACTGCTGATCATGTTGCACACAGTGTGAGCCCACGGGAAGAGCCGCTACATGTGGGAAAAAGGCATGACGCTCTTGTTCTGAGGTTCCATTGAGTTTTTCATTTGATCAACCAGTGATAATACAACATGACATGTCAATCTGTAATTTCTCATTCCTCTACCTGATAAGGAATAATTCTCGAACGGCAGACATCTCATATGTGCCATCCTTACTGCTGGTTGTGCCGCTGAACCAATAATAGCAGCCATGGCTTTGTCATGGTGAGAAGTCGGGATGTGCTTCCTGTTACAGGTGGAGTGCTGCATTATCACTTTTTATGTATGCAGCTACATTAACACCACCACAAAAGCTTGGCAAAAACAGCCTTGAGAGTGTCAGTATGAGCTTGTGCTATCATCTCCATTTGTATTGTGTAGATCAAAAAATGGATTCTGGTCTTTTTACTGATTACCTTTTAAGTTGCTCAATAGTGCTTTTAGTGTCTGCATGCTGATACCCCTTTTCTATACACACACATACATACCCTCCTAAAGTTCCTATGTGCAGAGTATTTACCTCAATATATCATTCTCAGATTAATTTTGAAAATGACAGGTGTGGGTAAAACATAACATATGGCATTGTTTTTTGTTATGCATAAATTAGTCAATGCAGTTTTGCATTGCAAATTTAAAGCAATGTAAATTATATATTTAAAGGTCGTTGCAGGCCAGGTAGCAGCAGTGCTGCCGCCTCTATTCATTTAAGTGTACACATGGTGGCGGCTATGCCACCTACAGCGGCTGTGGCAGAGAAGCCAGCTGGCTGCTGTCCCATTAGAGCATGCACAGTTTTCCTGCTTGCCACCAAAATACATATTTTGGTGGCATTCAAAACTGCTATTTGAGTTTTGCTTCTAGCTGCTGTGGTCTGATTATTTAAAAACATTGTCTTTTGTAGAAAAGATAGCACTGATTCCTGAGCACCCAGGTATTAACAACACAATTTCTCTGTCATATAAAAATCAATCAATATTTTTCTGTGTAAATGACATGGAAACAGTTTGTATTAGTGGAAAAAGTTAGTTTTCAGCACTGTACATATTATCTGCAGTATGATATTTCATGATAACGGTTCTGTCTTGCATAATCAACAAAGAATTACAAAAGAAGGTTGAAAAGCACATTTGGGTTTCGGGCTGTGGAGATTGCATGAGATTGTGCCCTCCCACTGCAGCCAGCTGTTTCTGCTGCACAGTCCTTGCTTGCTGCTATGGTAGGAGGCAAATAAGTCACAACGGGAGACGGCACGACCGACGGTTGACGCTTCCTGATGTGCAAAGACCTTAACACTGAGTGAGCGGGCGCCACTTAATATGACATGAGAGAGCTGTTTGACTGACTGATTCATATTTTGCTCCTGACTAACCCATCTTGTGCCATGAGAAAAAGAGCTTGCATCCTAACATTCAGTTCCATTATGCAGTTTGAAGTATCATACTTTCATGTCACCTCCTCTGTAAATACATTCGTCTTTGCAACAGTGACACATAATACTACGACCGTGGGACTAAAGGGGTTGTCAACACTATCAAGTCTCTAATTCTGCTGCTGGTGGTTTTATTATACAACACAGAAAACAACAAATACTTTTTTCATCTGAGAAATTATAAAGTCAGAAAAGCCAGTGTAGGTCAAGTGGACCTGCCAACACTGTCAGAGGTTGATCCACGAATGCTTAAAAGGCCTTTCTCCGCCTTATAAAAGGGACTGGAGAGGTCAATCACTAACCTGAAGCATATTTCCTAACAGACAGAGGAGACATATTAATGGTACTTACACAATAGAGGGTATTGTTCAAGCAATCTGATAGGTTGAGAGCTGTTATTATTTACTATAACATCACAGGAGCCGCATCACCTTCGTATTATTCTGCTCCAACAGCTGTCAAACTAAGAGCTGATTATCTATGGCCTAGAGGTGATAGATGGCTTGGATTATGAGTGTGAAGAACAAAACAAAAACAAGTCAAACGCTACTGTTCATAAGATTACCGATTAAAGTCCTCATCACATAGCGATCACACAAGATCAGCTGAGCGAACTGGAGAAGAATTGAGGTGCTGGTGTGGGCCCTCAGCTGCTTCAACTGGCTTCAAAGTGACACTGTAACAAAGGTAATGTTACATGTGTGCTGTTAACAGTCTACCTCTTTGATTGGTTTATGCTGCTGAACAAGGTTTAGTTTGGGGAACTAAAGTTTTTGATCATTGAAAATAGGAATTGCAACTTAATCTTAGTTTTTAATGTGAGATAAAAACAGTGTTTGTTGTAAATTGTAACAGTTGTATAAAAGCAATGGACCATATCCACACAGTAGATATTTTGTGTTCCTTTCTGTTCTTTCAGGAAGTGTCACCCAGCTGCAAGTTGGATTACATGCAGCGTGTTTAACTTCTAGTCTTTTGCTAGTGGACTAGTGGAAAAGAAATGTCCATCTTGTCTATCAAACCGTAACATTAATTAGAAAGCAGTTGAATGCTAACATTACCTGTTGTCTAATGGTAGCTAATCAGTGACTGAATATGTTGTTTTACCTTGAAATATGGCCCGATTTATGGTCTGGATTTTTATTATCCATTGTTTTTGGATTATCCACGTTTTTAACATATGCATCCTGTAACACAGCAGTACAACATTATTCTTTTGATTACAGTATTTGAGCTTCCCACCCTGAGTGTGTTGAGGTCTATAGATAGAAGACTTGAGGCTGTGATAATCTATGGCACTCACTTTAGCTCATGCCTGCAACCAAACCAGAGCTGTGAAGTTGTTTTTGACTACATCATATGGCCTCTCGTGTTTTATAACTTCAACTAAACTATATATGCGATCCTTGAGAAACTAATTAAACTGCACACAATTCAGCTGCAGTTACTTTAGTTTTTGGAATTTGACTGCATAAACCAAAGATTACACCGACACTTTCTACCCATCATTGCTTAACTTTTATAACCCAATAAGCTCTGCCAGACAATTACACAATGTGCATGCTTTGCTACCTCTGTGATGGAGCTTTGGGGAGCTGTGCCAGCAGTCAGGGGCTCAGGGTATCCGTATGACTCATACAGAGCAGAGGCCTAGCAGAGATGATCATTTCTAAGGAGAGACAGATACACAGCTTCTACTTTGAACAAAGCTGGCACAGGGAGGTGGCTAAGATGATTCTGGCAGCTGATGGAAACGATCTAGGATCTAAAATAATTTGACCACTGGAACAGAGCACTGGGTTTGGAAGAGTATTAGGAGACGATGAACGCCTCTACACATAGACATGATTCAGAATAGGAGCTCATTTTCTCATAAAAAGCTCTATTAAGCTGTTGCATTGCATGTGCATTTTAAACATCCCATTCATGAGTATCCAAGTAAACATGGAAAAAGGAAATCTTACCAGGGAAACAACCTAAAAAAAAAATAAATGCATGTATTAAATGGAATTTTAAACGGGATTAAACAGGATAAGATGTATGCATGCCTTCAGCATGAGAGGTTATCTAGGTTATTGGGATATGATGTCTACATACATCAGCTCAATATAGAATATATGAACATACTGGGCTATTACAAGACACTGGAGTGTATGTACACACACTAACTGAAAAAGAATGAAGGTGAACATTTTGACAGCATTTTGAAACGTAATTGACTGAAATGGAGTCTAATGATATAACATGTAATTACATGATAATATCATAAGTCTGAGGGGAAATGTCATGAAAATAGCATCATTCTGTGCGACAGGCATCTATCAAGAGATGATTCAAGGTTCACTTGGAGCAAAACCTCAAATCTTGAGGAGAAAGAGCATAGGGAAGCTTCTGGGAAATTTTCTATTCATTCTGACCTAGTTTCCGCCTTAGGTAAAGAAACAGAAGCAATGATACTAGAATTTCTAATCCCTTCTCAGTTTGAAAAGATCGTAGTAAGATGCATACTGGCCGAGCAACAGCGAAACCAATCAAACACAGAGAAGCATTCGGGTGGCCTCTGCAGTCTCATGGTATTTGGTGATGATTAAGGAGATTAACATGGAGGTGTTTCGGTGGTACACACAAGTGACATCAGGACTGAAACTCTTAACAAGATGGACCAGACCACCAACAATGAAACCGTGCACATACAGGCAGAGCAGGCCTTTATTCTTGAGGAAGCTCTTTTCATATAAGCCAGATCCCAATCAGACTGTATTAACCCTTTCATGCATGAACTATGAAAGCCTGAGTCCAGATTTTTTTCTTATGTGTTTTTACATTTCTTAGGGGATTAAAATTTCTGTGAGTCTCCATACTTCTTTCAGGATGCAGGACTGGTATTACCATGTCATTCTACTAGTATTAATATGTTATCAGCAACAAGAACTGACAGTCTCTGCATAAATCTCAATGTAGGGGAGCAGCAGAGAGCACTCTAACAGCTGATATGCAATTCCACCATAGAAACCATTGCATTTAGGAGAAAATGACTTTTAAACAGCTGTCCACTGTAGTGACCGCTATGCGTGAAAGGGTTAAAATGTTAACAACCATTTAAGGTGCACTATGTAGTTTTGACAAATATTTGTTTGCACTGACAGAACCTGCTACTATACATGTCATTTTTAAAATTCACCTCGAAATTCATCTAATCTTTAAATGTCATCTCTAAACTAAACAGAGGCCTACAGGATGGTTTTAAATAGCAAATGCGTACATAAACAAAATTGCGGCCCCTGCTATTGTAAACAACAGTGAACTGGTAACTTTGCAGTGTCCTCAGAGACCCATTTTTCCCTTGAGGAAGGTTTGTTTTTTTTCTATAATATAATATAACATGCTCTCTCAAATCTCTCAAAGCTACATATTGCACCTTCAATTTTTTTGCTTTCATAAGCTGTGTGGGTGGGTGGAGGGTGGGGCGATAGCGTTCAGTGAAATCAAGCAGGCAGGAGAGCCAGCTCAGTCAAGACTTGAACTTGACCATCTGAGGCAAACTGTGAGGAATCAAAGGAGGGTCAGAGTATCTTTCATAATGAAGAGCGGGTCAGACCTCCTGCACAGGGGGCTGTCGAGGGAGAGTGGCTCCCTCACCCGCCAGCTAATACTGCCAAGGTGCTAAACTGAGCGTTTTAAACGATGCCATCCAGGGTTTTAGTGGCTCTATTACTTGACCAGTTGTGGCAGGTATACTGAATAAATTTTACGTTAGAGTGGTTCTTGGAAGTGTGAAATCAATACCGCCGTAGGAAGAACATAATATGGATGTCCTTCACATTCCTAATCGAAATACCTGACATTGCCATGAAAAATACAATATGTCTTTGATAATATGTCTTCGTGTCTCTGATGTTACCTGAAAACTGCGTAAAGAAGAGACACAAAACATGTGCTCATATATGTTTATGACATGTTTTACATTCAAAGTCTGCAAAATTAATAATAGTTAAGAGTTTTAAGATCATAAGAGTAAAGCATTGAATTGACAAAGTCTGTTTTTAGCACCAGAATTTACATAACAGCACTGGCTTTCAAAGCGTAGTATCTGTGAATATGTCACTCTCCTAAATTTTATGCTTCTCACTGCCAGATTGGAGACAAGTCAAAACAGGGGGCTTTATTTTTAAGATAATTTAGTTACCATATGCCATGCAAGCTTTCTACCTGATTGCAACGGTTAATGATCAGTGATATCAGTATATTGTTACATAATGCTTGATGATGACAGTGTGATGCCTGCTTTATCCTGGGCTCTCCAAGCATGTGTCCAGACCCTTAAGTGTGTCACAAGCCTATTTCTGGTAGGTCTTCATTTGACAAGAGTAGCAGTGTGTTTTCTTGAGCCTACATCCCAGGGCGAGAGATTAAGACTGAACCCTGATCCTGGATTATCCTGGTGGCCTCTGGGATGCACTTGTAATCTTGAATGGCTCCACCTGAAACTATGGTCAAATGAAAACTGAATTTGATTGCACACGTGTACTTGCAGTGTCAGCACACTCTGACAGAAAATGAGGTACACTGGAACTTTGCTGTGCTGCACACTTAGCTAAAGTATACAGATATACTTATCCAGAGAGCCTATAAATATTTTCTCTTTATGAGAATCAACAAATGTAGAGAAATTAAATCATATTATAGAAGTTTTTGTCTTTACTGTATATATTTAGTGTATTTTTAGTCTCTATTGTACATACTTCTTAATTTTATTTTGTGTTTTTATTGATGCTGCTGTAACGTGGAAATTTCCCAGTTTGGGATCAATAAAGTAAATCTATCTATCTATCTATCTATCTATCTATCTATAAGTTTCTCAGATTTTAGTTTGAACAGAGCAACCTAAACCATGTTTGACCTTGTGTACCAATATTTTGCTTGCACAGAGAGCTACACATTGCCTCTGCATACAAGATGCACTTAATAATTCCTTGATAACATATAATTATACCTTCTGCTGCATAATGAAAACTAAAGCTTTTCGCTTTAAAATAACAACACAAAAGCACTGTAATTTTGACACAGATGAAATGAAAACTAGCTACAGTACCATGCTCGCTAACTAGCACATAAAATAAAATAGGGAAGGAAGAGAGCTGCGTCCATGCTATTGCACCTTGCCTGCATACCCCAAGGCTGTAAACACAATTTACAGAGTTTGCCTTACTGTCAAGAGAATAGAACAATTCAAAGAAAATGTTGACTTACAAATTAGCAGTGAAGGTACATTCCATTCTCTGCAGATAACTGGCAGCAGCAGTGATTTGTTTTAAACCAGGCAAGATGCATTTATGAAACAGGTGCATGTGTTGTGTTACACGGTGAGGCGGGGATGTGGGGGGGTGCTTTTTGTATCTACTTTAGTAAAAATCAATAGTTATCCATTGTGCCTTTAAGACTTTTGTTCATGGGGCATCATGGAGAGTTTTATGTTTAAGGCCAAGTTGTTGTGTTGCATTTATTGTTGTTGTTCTCAGGCTTTGCGGAGGTGATGTGAAAAAACCTTCCTCCAGTCTGGTTAGTGTCTAATCATAATGGGAGACATTTCTGCTTGTCCAATTCAAAATGCCAACATGACAGCAGTGCTGCTGTATTTGTATTTGCTTCCAGAATTTTTTATCATTCAGTGATACACGAAGTCAGAAACTCAGACACAAGCACAGACACCGTCTCTCTCTCTCTCACACACACACACCCATACACACACACACCATGTGATCT
>OMLB01038939.1:31629-55613 GCA_900302555.1 Myripristis jacobus | reverse complement strand
GGAAAAGCCTGGTTATTTCCTCCATCTGTACCAACATTTAATGTATGGAGAGAGAGAGAGAAAGAGAGAGAGAGAGAGACAGAGAGCGAGGCCAGATGGTCTGAGTTTCATATTCTCTTGACCAATACTGTGTGTATTTGTACAGTAAATGAGTAAAAAAGACAGCCTTTACAGTTAAACAAGCCTGATCCTCAGTGGCTCGGAGCACAGCGGCCTCTGAGAGCAGAGCTGATCACAGACACTGATTCTGATGGAAAGTGAAGCCAAGCTTTGGAAGGAGGACGAAAGAGGAGGGGTCAAATACGCAATGAATGGAGAAGCTGTTTGCATTCAAATAATTACACACAATGGAAAAATTGCAGTGTTAGCGCCATTAAAGCCAATGTTTAAGGCTTACACTTGGGGGATGTATTAGGTACAATGTAACTTAACAAAGTACTAAAGTGCACAATAATTACCGTGACGCATTTCAAATAAAGAGCCGTTCACATGAAACCCGCGCTAGAAAAAGTTTCAGTAGCCATAAAGTGGACATAGCGCATCATTGTGCATTTGAAATCTATCACTCCAAGTTATATGGAAAGTACAGACGATTTGCAGATTTAATGAATACTTTCTGATCTAGTAATAAAGGTCAAATAGGCCTGTCTCATGCACAGGCCGGATATCATGAGCTTGTATCCGTATGTACACCTCAGCTTCCCCAAAGGTTCATTGTCAAATTAGCAACATCCACAGGGAAACCACTAGTATTTACAGATATGCACAGTTTTTAAAAATTGTGGCCACCACATTATGTTTTTTGTTAGGATCAAACTTTAATTCATAGTGTGCAAAGAGCTGAAACCTCGATCCCACACAGATGTTCAAAATGGTGTCTCATGGCCCTCCTGATGAAGTTAGCCATATCATGACCAAACAAATAGCACAAACCAACAAATAAGTAAATTAATAAATGAATAACTTAGCCACAAACCACAAATACTAAATAAATACATTGGTAAGCAAACATATTAAGGTTTTCATATCTTATAATAGTAAATTATGAAATAGGTGAAAAAACGTGTATTAAGAACTCTTATGTTTTTACAGAGGTGTCTGTGCTTCAATGCAGAATCGCAGACAGGAATCAGTGAATAATTACACTGTACAGAAGTCCACAAAACGTCTCGGAGCCAAGGTCTAAATAAGGGAGGCACACTGACTCCAGTAAATCCAGTACATATAATGACAAACTTCATCCGGCACAACTTTCCAGAACATATAATGACTATATGAACTCTGTGTCTCTGTCATTTCCACCTTTACAAGTGCCGCCACACGCAAACTAGTAACTTCTGAAACTTCAGCCGATGCAGAGAATTAGAAATGGCTCTTATACTCACACCAAATGAACTTTCAGGGGTCTGTAAGTGGAGATTGTTAAAAGCCTGTTTATGCCCAGATTGAACAGATCCAAACGTGACAGAGTGCAGCCTGAAGGCAGCGCAGCGCAGGACATGTCGAACATGTTGCCTCCAAAAGTGTCCAAGCTGCAAGTCCAAGCTCAGACTGTGCTCCGAGCACTTTGCTCCACCTCCTCCTAACTCTCTTTAAGTTAAAGGGTGTGGACTGAGTCAAAGCGATGACTCCACAGAGCCTACATCATTCACAGAAGTTTAGCTTTTGAAAGACCACACCCAGTAACAAGCACAGAGCGAGAGAGAGCGAGAGAGGGGGAGAGAGAGGGAGAGAGAGAGAACAGGAGGGGAAACACTGGCGTTTTCCTTAAATAACAACAGAGGAGGAGTGAGGAAACTTCTGGTTTCAGGCTCACCCAGAGCCTTGAAATAACCAGGCAGTAGGCTATGTTATGAAAAGAAAATTATGACGCAGAGCAGCGGTCATTTTCAGGATGTTTATGTTATTTGGCAGGAGCTCTGTACTTATAAGATGGCAGTAGGCGTACGGTGGGCCCTGACATTAAACACTGGATTACCCTGATCAAAGGGATTAGTTTGCGACTGTGTTTGTGCGTCCTCGCCCCCGCACACACTCCTGTGTACGTGCATGCATGTGCATCTGGGCGCTTGTGCATTTGTGCACGTGTATACATTTATGTGTGTTTGTGTAAGCAGCGCGGGCCTATAGTTTGGGGTTCCCTGCGCCTCCTCATTGATGGCTAACAGCTGCCATCTCTTTCCTGTCTGAGTGGGTATACAGTCCATGCTATAATGCAGTAATCATACAGTATGCCTACATCTGGTTGGCGTTAACAAAACACGTGCAATCCCATAGCAATTCCCTTTGCCCTGCCGTTCATTTGATCTCATTTTATTATAACATAACATATGCCATTTGGTGGCCGCTTTCATCTGAAGGGTTTAACAATACCATGAGTGCACAGCGGTCCAGAGGGAATCAAACTCCTATTCTTGGCTATGTCAGCGCACTTCTACCCTTTCAACATGTTTTGGATCTTGATCAGTTTCATAGCTATGGATTTAGCCTGGTAGTCTGACCCTGTGTTATTTTTTAAGGGCAAATCCACATTGGATACTCGCTCTAATCGGATCCAATCTAATAAGGTTGACTCCATGCGCTGGAAACAAACACTGCAGCTTCTTTAAGCTCGAATATATCGATAAAGTCGCTCTGAACCAATGCTAATCCTGAACTGTTTTATATTTCCCCTCCAGGGATAACTCAGGCTTCTGTTAATAATAAAATCATGGCAAAGTTCATCCTTGCTGCACTTCCAGCAAAAGGCTAATCATTCATAAGAATGGACGCCGAAACCAGAGGTAGCATCTGGAAAATTGCCAATCCAGGCCATGTTTGTCCATTAGTTTCTATTTACGGCCAAATATTATGTTGCTAGGGAACAGCCAGCTCTATCAAAGTTATCAAATTAACATTAACAGCTCAGCTAGTGACAGTGATGCATATTCTGAATCTCATCATTTCCCTCTTGCAGGGCGCAGGGATGATGACGCATAAAGGAGCATACAGAGATGTTCCAGGGCAACAAGCGAGCGCTGCCTCTGCCTACGCAGCCGGCCAGAAGTTCACTCAAATTGTTGAATTGGAATTTACCACCAATGATAGCAAAGCCACACCAGCTCCAATAAATGGTGTTTATTTGTCTGGCCAGTGTAATTTACTGTGACTAAACGGATGCCGAAATATTGACAAACCCTTTGCAAGAAGCCTTATAAAATGTTATCTCACAAAGGAGGGCTCCAGAAACAAACTATAAAAAAAAGTCTTATTTGGTCTGGCCAGCTGCCCAGACGGCAAGTGAAAACAAAGGCTGCCTGCACACACTATCAGTGACAGGAGATACCAGACATGCAGGCCCATCAGGAACACTTTCACCTGTATCTCTGAGCAAGGAAGACCTGGGAGAAGACTGTGTGTGTGTGTGTGTGTGTGTGTGTGTGTGAAAGAGAAGGAGCATAAGCAAAGTGGGAGTAAACATTTCCTTGTATGTCTGTGTCTAGCTGTGCATGGCCGTACATGTGCACACACATTTTTGCATTAAAAATATGTGTGAGAAACTTGTATGCCTATACTGTGTGTGTGTGTGTGTGTGTGTGTGTATGCGTGTGTGTTCATTCCTCTGTGTATGAATGAGTCATCCTGGAGTGGCCCCACCCTACGTGGGCGGTTGATTTGGCGGGGCGGGAGTATTTGGCCTCTGTCAGTCTGCCTGTCCCAGAAAGAACTACTCACATAACTGGCCTCTTTGTTCCAAATGTCACTCCTCTCAAATGAAGAGATGGGATCTCATCTCACCCTCTCTCGCTCTTTCTTCCTGTCTCTCTCTCTCTCTGTCGCTGTGTGCTGCCGTAATGAAGTCCACCACCACACACAATACGACTGCCCACCGCTAAAAGAACAGCACAGTGGGGGTACTGCAGATGCATTCAGTAAAATTACACTATCAGGGCGTTTTTTGTTGTCGACCTTGAAATAAAACAGGCTGAGGTCTCGTCTTGGGATTTTATTTAGCGTCACTGGGTTTTTTTTTCTTTTTTTGAGTCCAGACACATTATTACTGTCCGCCTGTGCAACATGCTGGCTGTGTTAAATTAAAAAAAAGAGGGAAAGCATTGGTGTTACTCAGTTTCTGTTCTATTTAAATATCCACATTTGTGGCATTATGTCCTGTAATGTCTTAAATTACCATTTTGTCATACCTCTGTGTGTATGGTGCCAATTGAAAGTGTGTTTTCATGCGTCAGCTTTGAAGTTGATTTTCAGCTGGTACTGACTCGGTTTGGAAAATATCAAATGAAACAGAAGTTGGTTGTATCAGTTTCAAAAAGGCACACTCATGGTTATGCAATACTCTATTACACTCCGTCTCAGTCACAATATGACATATAGGCGCTGCGGTGGCAATTGAAAAGCTAATAGCGACGCTAGACTGCATCGTAAATCAGTAGTAATTAGACTGACAGTGTGGTATGTTTCTTTGTGACGGGCTCAAAAGAGGCACATACTCCCTGTTCACCTCGGGACACTCTTCACCACACCGAGGACGCATGTGCTTTCATCACAGGGACGATGTCTGGTCATTTCCCACATGAGAAAACTAAATTTCTATCAGTCAATTAAATCAAATTAAATGATTCAGATTTTTTTGTGAGTGATTTTTGCTTTTTAAATAAAGACTGGATAGATAAGTATCCACATAAAGAAGAGGGCATCAATTTAATGTCATGACCATGTAAAATTCAACTTTATTTTCCATTTAATTTTATGGACGACAGCTAGTGGAAACATTTTGCTTTGGTTTGTGCGATAGTTTAAAATAGTAGCTATTGTGCGAAAGACTTAAACTGGAAAATACAGAAATCTTTCCCCTAGTTTACCATCGACTATAACATGAGACAGTGGGTGGACGTAGCCTCCAGTCATCTAGGTACACAGGTAGGAACATTTCTCATTAATAAACCCATTTTGTCCAAAAAGTTACATGAATTTACACAAACCTGGGTGACAAGAAATGTCACAATTGTAGTGTAGAATTCCATGCCGTGTCGCCAGTTTCCACGGTAACCAAACTTTTTAACATTAGCTACTGATAGCTGGCTTGCTGACTGTAGTGCCAGTATTGCTACCCCAGTGTATGCTTCCTTCAACAAAATAAGGAACATTAAAAGGAAGCTGCCAATGTGTCCTTCCTGAACGAGACAGGGAAAAACCCTTCCTCCAACCTACACCACCTAAACAGGAGGATTGCTTATGGTTGAGAAGAGCCGCAGTTTACAACCTGATGTTTCCATTCTGACACAATTTTACAAAACACAACTGGTGGCCTGTCATTCACACAGATGTGTTTATTATGGTGTGACTGATATAGGTATTAACTTTACTGAAAGAGTGAAAAAGCCCAAGAGCTGTGACAAAAATCATTTAAAAATATCTTTAGGCCTAATCGTGGTGCATGCATGGAAAAACATTAGTGCAGTTAATTAGACCTGTCAAAGTGAACATGTTAACCCATGCAGTTAATCTGAGGACCTTAAAGCGTTAATAAAAAATAAAAAGGCAATTGTAATAAACTGAACTTTGACCCACTCTTGACCCTTAACCCCCCCACCCCAGAAAAAAGGACTACACAGCAGTGAAAGCCTAAGTAAGCACGTAATTTCATACATTTTCAGTGTATGATTAACCACAATTAATCCAACAATTTCCAAGTGATTAAAGTTGTTTTAAAAATGTGTGACAGCCCTACAATTAACATGACAGGGGCCTTACTCTGCCTAGTAAAAGAAAAAAAAAAAGGAAAAATGTGAATCATTCTGGTCCTGTGCTTTAAAACAAAGAGGCTCCCGTGGCCACGCTGTTGTGTGAATGACAAAACAAGACAGGTTAATGCTGAGAAATAACACTCACCGGTTAGCGCTCGTATTTCTATTACAGTGGTCTGAATGGACACCCACTCGCAGTGTCAAGAGCAACTCCAAGCACTCCACCGTGCGTCAAACAGGCCCCCGGGCGCTTGGCTCCGTTTGACCCTCCTGTCTGACTCAGGAGAGTGTCTCTTCAGGCTGAATCTTAAAACAACAGTAGCTCTTCTTACAGCTGAATCCAGGCTGATTAACAGCATCGGACTGTTCAGCTAATTATCCGGGTGTTCACTTCAAGAGACTGGGTGACAGGTTGGCAGTGCCTGAAAAGACAACGAGGGTAATGATGGTGCTTACTGCAGCCATCAAGCGCATAAAAAGGGCAGGAACACTTTGCCTTAGCACTTTTTTTTTTTTTTTGCCCCACTCCAGTGCACAACAGGTTATGGTGCCGCTCACGTACTTCAAGATGGGGCTGTTTGAGCTGTCTGTGCTGACTCAGTAGATTTTGGAGCGTGAGAAAGAGAAGGACTCCTGAGCAAGCTGCAGACCTGCCATGGCCGTAATCATGAAGTATGCAAAGTGCTTCACAGTCAAAACGGAGAGAGAAAAAGAAATCAGAAATAAGGTCACACAAAGAGAAGAAGACAGTGGCAGAAATAAAGAAAGAAGTGTGGAGATAGAGCCATAGTTAAAGGGATCAGAAATGATAAACTATTGCTGTTACGTATTACCTGTGCATGTGTGTACCTCACTGGACGTCATTGAATGATGTTTTGTTGTGCTGTACGTGACCCAGTCTCTACACATCGGACTGATTTAATAGCTGCTCCTCCCTCTCCCTCCCTCTGCACCGCTGCTTTTTCCACGCAGAGCATCGCAGTGTTCAAATTAGTAGGGTTGTTGGAGATGGACTACTAAATGTGGGTATCATCACACTTCAAAGGCAACACCGCAGCTGCCAAACTGAGCTGAACTTCAAGTGGTGAACTCCAAAAGGTGTCTGGATTTAAGCGGAGTCCATTTAGAAAAAAACAACAACAGGCAGCTCCTGTCAAGGGATCTAAGGAGACTGTCCTCAAAAAACCACCCCATAGGTCGTTTGTACAGCAGCTGATTATGGCCTATAGCTGTGTTTTAAAGTTAAGCAACGACTTGTGAATTTTGCTCACTAACTAACCCACATTCCTCTGAGTTGTATTAGAGGGTTAGAACAAAAGACCTATGTGGTTGTACGGATTGGAGAACCTGGATCTAAGACTGTACTCAGGGTCATAGGAAAACATGTCTATATGTCAGATTAATGATATAAATCAACTGGTGGAGGTACAGGTAGCCCAGCTTTGTGTGGTTGTATTATTAGTATTATTAGTATAATTATTATTATTACACAGTGCTGAAAATAAAATAAGTTGAAGTTTGTTGCCACTCTCACAATATATCAAAAGCAGGAAATATTGGATAATATGGAGACAGGGCTGTATTTTATTTTTTTTTCTTATCATTAAATTTGTCACATATTACAGCTTAAATGAGCTGTCAGGGTTATGTCACACCAACACAAAAATATTGTGAGTTGTGGGGAACATAACAAGTCAGAGAGCTGAGATGATCAACCTTCTGAGCACCGCACTAAAAGATAAAATTCATGTGTGTTGATATCAGTGCCGCCGTGGCTTTCACAAATGTTCTACAAAGCCTCAACAATCTGCTATACAAATATATTCTTCTGTTTTACCATCCATTTTGATAAGAAACAGTGATTGTTATTTTTTTCAGTGGCCCCTAAGCAGGTTTGAGAGAGAAAAACCCGGAGACACACTGAACGACGAGGACAGTTGATGCTGCAGTTGATGGATTGTGTTAAACCCCAGCTAAGCTCAATGCATTGGGTGCATTACTTTCTGATGCTGCTAGATTGCTGTTTTTCCAGTGTGTTGCAGCGGAAGTGTTGTATATGCTGTATTTATTTAACTTTGACTGGTCTTGACTGCATTAGAAAAACTTTTTTGACTGCTTTCTGTGAAGTTTTTTTTTTGTGATCAAAACATTTAACCAGTGCAACAAAACTGCATGAAAAACTGGAGGATTTTGTAACACTACAATTAATAACCATGGTTGATCACTTTCATCACAATACGTTTCAACTCCAGGATCCACACGGAGTCTTGTGCGCTCAGCTTACAGCAAGATAAATGTACTTTGGATTAAGTGTGATCTCAGAATTAGACTGCTTTGGCTGCTCCCTTCTCTGCCGCACAGCTAGCTACTGTGGCAGCTGCAGTAATTTTGCAAAGGGGCCTCATGCATCAGCTAAACACCATGTGGTTCTGGCAAAGACACATTTTCCAAAGTGTCAATTCACAAAATGAAATCTTGAGCAGTAATAAAAAAGAAGAGAAAGAAATGTCCTCAGACACAAAACAAGCTGTTATGGGAGCAATGTGGCTCCAATTCATTCTGTTCCCAATTAAGGATTAATCTGTGCTGCTCTTGCTCTGATGTCCCCTTCTTTGAAGTTTTGTCTTTGAGTGGAGCGGGTAACTATAGACCAGAGTGGCTGGCGAGCTGGGAGATCAAGCAAGCGTGCTCCCACGTGGGCCTCGTACAGCAATTTCCCTTTAATGCCAGCCATTAGGTTTCACTCCCAAGCATCATGCCAGCAGGGTTGGCTAACATGCGCCAACATGATCCATTCAGTATAATGAAACCAAGGATTCACCTCAGTAACTTCGAGTTTCAGTATAAGATGTTGCAAATGTGCACTCATGATTGTATTTGTGCAGAGATTACCAAAAATATGCTCTGCTATTTTCTCTCCTCAGCATCGCAAGCTGTCATCCATCTGTTGTACATTCACTTTGACTAATTAGCCAGGGGTTTTTCATGCGCTTTCATAGCCAATCAGTGCCTTCGCAACCAATATGGCTGCTGAAACAATGTCTGCATTTAAGACTCTGTTAGAGACTCAACACTGCTGACAATGTACAAAATTTCAGTAAATGAAATAGTTCAGGGCTGCACATTAAAATACTGAAACACACTGAAATCACACACACACACGCACACGCACACGCACACACACACACACACACACACACACAAAATAGTTACTTTATTTTAGCTGTGCTCTGGTGCCAGGGAACATTAAGCTTCCCCAGTATTTAATGGTATGTGAATTGGCAAGGCAGAGGTCAAAATGTAAAATGCAAGACTCAAAGACAAACTGGCAATATGGAAACACTTACACAGAGGCAGGCGTGCTCCATCAGGCCTACGCTGTGTTACACCCTCAGTGTGTGATGACAGCTCAATCTCACTGGTCAGATTTGGAGGCAAAGTATCTTCCTCTTGTGAATGGGATTGCATAAAAAAATGATGATAATAAAAAAAAAAAATCAAGCATTTCAAAATGTTTAATATCATGGCAATAGGGTGTTAAAAAAAACATTCTCTGACTATCATTCTTACTCACCAGCTGACCATGAAACAGGAGATAAATTTCATTTTTTTTTTTTTTTTATTTTTGTTTACTTTGTTGTAAGTAGACGGCTCTTTAATCAGTGTGATTTATTACAAAGAAAACACAGTTTGTCAGTAGAGCTGTAACCTAACATGCAGGGCTGTTTTTACAAACCATCTGTGGCGGTGTTAATGTAGTTACACGTATAAAGAAATTAGCGGATTCTGATGTGTGCAAACAATAATTTGTGTGTGTGCAAATGGGTTTGACACCAGGTGAGACTCTCAGCAGGTCTGACCCAATAAGAATGGATTTTCAACAGTGGTAATGGTAGAGTGCCAAATACAGAGGAGGACACTGCATGAATCCCTTATTCTTCCATGTTTCAGCATGTATATATATACATATATATATATACCCAGAAAAATTGAAAATTGAAATAAGTAAAACTGCAACAAGTGGGATTACCTGATGCCACTGGCAGATTTTTTTTTTTTTTTCACTTGATTTAAGATAATGTTAAAGTAATTAACTTGTAAAGATGGAGATTTTTTCCCCCAAACATTTTATTATTTATTTATTGATCGATCTATTAATTTCTTTAGTTTTTCATAATATCAACCTTCACTTGTAATTGTGTGTATTTGATGCCCAGTGGAAGCGGATCCTAACTTCTCACCCAGGAAAAAAACAATGCTGTACTGCTTGTATTGCTGTATTATTTGTTGAAATGCACAACTGGCATAGAGGAAGACAAAGAACTTTACATTTCTGAGTAATTTTATCATTATGAATAAGAATATTGATATTTTAAACATCATTTGATGAGATAAAAAGAAAATGAGCGGGAAGCTCCAAGTGGAGTCATCCTTTTCCCACCCTGACAAAACCTCTGGCAGCCTGTGACTCACCGGCCGCTCTTCCCCCCTGTGCAGGGGTGCAACAGCTTGCCAACATATCTCACCTGGGAGTCATGCACACTTAGTACTCGTGTTTTGCCAGGAATTATAAGCCAAAAGCCACAACTTGATTGATTGATTTGCATATTCGGTGCAAAACCCTAGAGAGTTGCACCTGTAAAGCTTTTGCACACAGATACAATTAGTGTGCATCTTAGTAAATACAATCCCAAGTTTGTTTAGATTCTGTGGTATGTGTAATGTCCTTTATGAGCCACAGGGTTGGGTTTTTTTTGGACCTGTTTTCTTCCCTTATATGAAGCTAAAAGAAGGCTACATTCCTGTCTCTGGAGACAGGAATTGAAAACAATGCTTAAGTGACTCAGTCAAACAAGTTCAAACAATATGCTGATGACTCCTCGCTGTAAATCTGGTCTAATTTACCCCGACACACCCGGCAACTACTATGACTAATCCTTTACATTGTGTGCTCTACAAAAGAATGTGGCGGAAAATGCAAACAACATTATTCACATGAGGGTTCATGTCAAACTCGGGAGCACTGGGTGCACGAGCGGCAGTGATAAGGGTCAGCGGCTGTCAAATTGAAACCATTCACACAGCAATACCACCAATGTCACTCTTGTTACTTGCTGACGGATCTGTATCAGGTTACTAATGTCCAGGTGACTAATTTTCTTAAAGACACAAGTTGTTTGACCCGGCTACTGAACAGTAGGTTTAAATTATGGCTTTTTTCTTTTTTTTCAATCTCATGTCTCTGTCGCTGTCTGGTACTTTGGTCTAGATACCATTGCTTTGGACCATGAATGCATTATCGCTGATTCGAGATGAATGCCACATTAATCATTTTAGACGCTGATGTAGAATGTGCGCTATGGAAATTTATGACGACATTCTATCTGTATTTATCCTCACAACATGTGCCTCATGAATTAAAATAGACTGCCCTGCAGCCATATTTCTGGCATTCTCATGCCACATCTTATAATTACTCCTTCCACCCTTAGTACATGGTGTGATTATATGTCAGCCATAGAAAGATGGAATGGTTATTGCTCCTTCAAGTACAATGATGGATTGCTTCCTTATTCTGATTAATAACAAGTGATAGATCACTCTGGTGGGAGATTCGGAGGTAATACCCCCCCCAACACACACACACACACACACACTCACACACACTTGTCGATGTTCTCCAGATGTACAGAGTAGCCTTTGATTTTTAATGCAGCCAGCTGAAAAGTGATGCATCATTTAAAGGTGAAGCCTTTGGGAAATGGTTTTACCATATCCATCCTTTCGTGTTTTATTCAATTAAGGATTAACACTGAAGAGGCTTAATTTCCTTGGAACATTTTTGGTCATTTTTTTCGCTTTTAATTTGATACAGGCTGATTATCCCGAAGAGGGAAACTGGTGTGTGGTGCCCCTGAACCAGGAAGGGGTTAAACATCTTGTTCCAGGATACGGCAACATGAATGGCTGCATGGGGAATCAAATCCACGTCCTCTGCTTGAGGAATGACCTCACTAACCACACGGCCATCCTGACGCTCTTATACGTGTTTACGTTTGTTTAACTTTGCAATTTTTTCCCCCTCATAGACCCACTGCATGTTAGAATGCTTTAAAACAACATTGCATGGATTTGTTTCATGCATGTGGCATTGCACAACTTTTGAAAATTACTTGCTTCATCAAATTGCATGTTTTTAAGCAATAGTTTTACAGGGAAAAAAATGTAACATATTTATAGGAAAGGGTTCATCTGAGAACCAACTGGGTCCAGACATAAATCTTGTGTTTGCCTCTGGATGTTCATTTCAGTCAATTACTTTGTAAATGTATTTTTATTTATGTCAATCCAACCAGCAGTGTGTGAGAAAAGGAGGCAAAAACAGGAACTCATGTACCACAAAACTCACCGCTATTTGGATTAAAATGGAAGGGAAAAAAACTGTAAAAAAACTGAAAGCTGCACTTCATAAACTTAGGTTCTTGAGTTCATTCTTTGAGTCAACTATGTAAGCAGATGGTGAAAGATCCACAGTTTTGGTTGCTTAGGTTTTGAATAATTTATTGGCAGAGCACCGGAGTATATTAAGATATTTCTGATGGAAACAAGCCCGTGCGCCAGTTTTCAAATTCTGCTAATTTAAAACATGTTTGGTGAATTCGGTTTTAGCTGGAGCATTTTTCCTCACCAAAATCTGGGAAAACATAAACACGAAAATGATAAAATTGTTACTCAAAATTATAGGCTGCTCAATAAACAAGTAAAACCCTTGATAAAAATTTACTGTAAATGGCTGTGTGTGTGTGTGTGTGTGTGTGTGTGTGCATGAGTGTGTGTTTTTGTCAGCCTTGTTTTGATCCTGGAGGGGAATTTTTGAGTATGTTAAGGCGAATGGAAAAATTTTGCTGAGGTACTGATGTGAAATGACCACAGGAAAATCACTTGAGATGCACCTGAATCCTTTGTGTACGAGTGTTTGGGATACAGAAGCACACACACACACACACACACACACACACCAGAGCACGGTCTGTCGCGTGAGCCATGTGCTAGTGGATATCTGTTGGCATCTGGCTCTGATTTCCTTTCTCCGTGTCACAGGCGCAAAGGCTTTAAGCATGAGTCACAGCCCTCAGACCTCAGGGGCATGCAGGCTCGCCTCTAAAGACACAATACATGATCACTGAAAATGTCACAACCAGTTTGGAAAATTACAGTAACTCGGAGTCACACAAAACCTTTAAAAAGTCATGTTTTACACTGGCATTTTAAAGATTTTGTTTTTGTTTTGCACCATCCCCACGATGACCAGCTTTGCAGCGAACACGTACATCGTCTTTTTTGACATGTGAGCTTCTGTTTGGGATGTTTACTCTGCACGATTCCTGATTATAACACCTCTGACCCCATGTTTTTTCCGTTTATAATCCCTTATGATTTTTTGCTTTCCAGATCCAGATTGTGGATTTATTTTGTGCCCAACAGCCCCTCTGAGCTTTCTGTTTTTTGTTTCATGGCTCATAAGATCTGATCTGATAACAGTTGCTGCGCACGCAGTTTGCTGACACACACACACAAACATGCACACACTCACAGGAAAACAAAAAACAAACAGGCACAGCAACCTTACAAAAAAAAGCCTCACTGACACAACAAACACGGTACAGCTCCGCTCACCCAAGATGTAACTGGAACCAGACAGGACCGGGCCTACAGGGGGTCAAATGTGTGTGGAGGTTTAGAGGAGGGCTTGTACATGGCACAAAATGCATTAACTGTTTACATTTTATAGAGGAACAGGGGTAAACACAAATTCACTACGGTGTTACACTGTACTTTTCACTCCGAGTTTAGCGTCACGCCATGCTGTTTACACTTTTGGGAATGTTAGTCCTGCGTAGTCTATTACATCCAATTTCCTCCACAGATATTGTTTTGATGGAAGCGCTGAATGGTGCAGCTATGCCCGGTTCCTTTTGTCTCGTGTTGTGCTCTCTCTCTCTGTCTCTCTCTCTCTCTCTCTCTCTGTCTCTCTTGGTGATTAGCGGTGGAAGTGTGGGAACAAGACAGTGGCTAGAGGCCATGCTTTGTTCTGCGGCGGTCAGGCCTGGTCCAGTCTGATCTGCTGGGGCCATTATGAGGAAGGTGGCCGCAACAAAGACACACTGACTCACCGGGCAGGCACTTACAGTACGCAGGCGGTTTTCACAACACATTCAAATCTGCTTCACAGTATTAAAAAACCGTGGCTGTGGAGTTGTGTACAAAAAGCAGACTGAGGTCTTGTCCTGAGGGACTGGGCCAGTCACATGGCTGGTATCACTGCGAGGCTACAAAGGCCCGGGCGCTGCCAAGTGTACAGGATGTTGAAGCCCTCTGAGTCTGGCTGGCTTCTGGTTCGTTGTCATACTTTATCCAGCTTTATCCAACTTTTATCATGACCAGGGGCTGTAAAACAGCAGACGTACAGTATAGTCTCGCTTCCAGATTTCTTTGCCATCTTTGTGGACACAAAACTTGCTCAGTGTTTGCATGATTTTTTTTTTTTTTTTGTATCCAACACACAAAGACACAGATCTCCTAAAACCACTAATGGGTACTGAAACCATTTCAGTGTTCAAAGTCAGCAGTAAGACAATCTTCTTGTCCAATCAGGGTTATGTCATCGGTTATTGCACAATTTTAAGACTTTAATAAATCGGATTCAAAATGTATAAACACATAATGAACGAAATGCTGAGCAACACAACTAAAGAAATCTTTAAATGGAGGAATAAATACCGCAGCAGAATGCAATAATGTTCTGCAGTCTTGCTCATAAAGTAAATATTTCTCAGTATATTTCGACATTGTCTCAATCAATATTCGTTTTGCACCATGATTATAAGTTGTACTTTTACATTGCCAAACCCACGAAGGGCATTAAATCTGTCCCTGCCAGCCTCACCCTGGTTAATAAAGCACAAGGAATGTTAATCATCAAGAAACGGGGGACTAATGAAACGTACAGAATACATAGCTTTCTCAGAGATACAATGGAAAAATAGAAGTGACAAACTTTTTTGCATCATGAAGTTGGTCTTATATTTTTTCCCACACTCTGAGACCTCTTGGCCACAGGCAGCCACTACCCAGCCGCCGTCTGCCTCTGGTCTGTACTGTTGTCCAGTCAGCCAGCTGGTCCTGACTGTCAGCAGGCCCATGGCTCTGGCTGATGGCAACCAGATGGTATGGTACACACACACACACACACACACAGTGATGCGTGAGTATTACATCCTCTCTGTTCCACTCGAAGGCGAAGGGTGCACAGCTACCTCGCTCGACCCCACAGCATGCTGCCTTAATTTCATCTGGGTCGGAGACAGAGGACGAGCGAAGACAGAAGTATGTTCTGTAGTTCAGGAGCGGAGTCACACGAACATGTATCAGCAGTAAAACACTGTCACCAGTGTCAGACTCGCCCTGTGTGTCCTCTGTGAATGGAACAATGGAAATGTACTCGTAAAAGTCCAGGCCTCTTTTTTTTTACTCGTAACAGTTATGATTGTAACAGTTGGGGGTAAAGGAAGTACTAAACTGTCTGCGCTGGCCTGGCGGAGACTTTCTTTAGCCTGACGGAGCCCACACAGTAAATCCCATTTGTCTGTGGAGTCGTCTGCCCCCCCTCACCACCTGCCTTAGTTAGAGCAAGTGCCTCACCCCGTCACACCGCTTTTGAGCCCACAAGCATCATGGAAATTCAAACTTTTAGCTCTGACTTTTTTGGCATAAAACTGTGGTTGTGGCAAGTAGACAAGTTTTCTCTAAAAACATGGTTACACCAGTTGGATGTAGCTGTTGTGTAGGCTATTGGCAGTGTTGGGGAGTAACTAGTTATATGTAATTAAATTACAAAATAAATGTTAATTGTAATCTGTTACAGTTGCTGACAAGAAGCATGTAGTTAAATTGCAGTTACTAATCAAAATGTGGGTAATTAGAGAGGGTTTACATCTGTATATCCTTGTGGTAAAAAGCTTATATGTGTGTATATAACATTCATTCAGTTGCTTTACATGTTTTCGCCGTGCAGGAATGCCTTTTGGCAGATTTCCAGTCACAGCGGCTCAGCAAGGCTGTTGGGACAAAACATCATCAAGCGTAGGAGCTGTTTCTATATCTAGACAGACATTCATTTGGCAGTGTGTGCTCAAATTTTAAAAGTTCTGTTCTCTTGCTTGAATTATGTACCGCCTCTCGTCTGCCGATCAAATCAATGCGTATTGCTCTGAGCAACCAGAGTCTGCCAGGAGCCTGCCAGGAATATGACCCAGGGCCATATTAGAGGCTTACGTTAGTTAGTTAATATTAGCAAATGTTCGCTAATATTCACTAGTGAACTTTAAATGAACACTGATCCGAAAGAATTTGAACACAGAATGAATGAAAGGCATGTTGACTGACCCATCTGCAACCCCACCAAATGTATTCATGCGCAATTTGCCCCTCCCTTAATACTGCACCACAGTGTCATTATTCACAGGACCACTAGAGGTCGCTTGACTTGAAAACGTAACTGTAGGTCGCAATAAGCCGCTGTGCCTATGGTCTTATGTTAGCTGCACACCTCCTGGTTTAAACGTATGTTTTAGGACTTTTCAGCTTCATTGTCCAGTTTAAAACAATTGTTAGAAAAGTAATCAAAAAGTAATGAAATGTAGTAAGTTACATTACTTTGATGATGTAATTAAAATAGTTACATTATTAGTTACATTTCTAACAGGGGAACTCTGTAATCTGTATACTTTAATATTTAGAAAGTAACCCTCCCAACACAGGGGAATCGGTTAATTCAGATGAGTTGCATCTCCTCATGCCTCATGGCTATTTCTTGCCTTGAATTTGCCCGTAAGACAACCCGTCAAACAAAAACCCCAGCCTGCTTCATCAGAGAGACACAGCAGAGAGAGACTAGAAAGACAGGACATCGAGAGGTCCTACAGCAAAGGGCCGGGGTCACATCTGAACCCATGCCGCAGAGACCGCGTTAGCCTCAGTGGTACGTGGTACGCGCTCTGCACGGCGAACCAACGGGGCCCCTGGGAAACAGATTTCAGAAGAGCATTAAGGAAAAAAGCGCATCTTAAGCTCTCCCTCTCAATATTATCCTCCTTTCCAACATGGATTTTTAGTGAATTTCATGTAACTTTGTTCTTGTGTCGATCCGGAGAAAGCCGTATTCATTGTGCTGAATATATAAACCTGAGAAACTTGAGGTTTTTTTTCTCAGAAGTACCTGTTACCTGGTACCTGTGACGTTCTTCAGTTTCATCATCTCACTTTGTTATATCTTGCAATACTTGACATTCCAGACCTTTCAGATTAAATGAATTTGTGCAGTAGATCAGTTTCGTAGGTGTGTGTGAAGGCTATATACGCTGGTTGAGAGCCTCTTAACATAAATGGGCAGATAGATTACAATAGTGCCTTAAAAGCCTACATAAAAGTCAAATAAATAGAAAAAATCGCTGGGTTAAATACACAATGCCGTATTAATCACTATCCTATTTCTCATTTATGTTTCTTATAAAAAGAAATCATCATGTGCTGTCACAAAACCAAACAATAGGCACCATTTTTAAACAGACATTCGATTCAGAACTAACATCTGTTATATTGTTGAATCTGTATCCCCCACAGGCCGTGAGTCATGTTTGTTTAAGGTCTGCTATTATCACTTCATATTTCATGTCATTAGTCATGTTAATGAAAGGTTGAGACAGACTCTTCAGTGCCGTGTTTGACCAGCTGAGCCGAATCGATTGTTCCCCAACGACTGCTCCAAGCGAATGGGCTGAATCAGAGAGGAGCTGCGGACAGAGACGAGAACAAGCTCACTCGTTTGTGGTGCGGTGTGTCAATTTGTACGACAAGACAGAAATAACAACTACTGCGTCCCTTGTTGCCATGCCTTGTGCGTACCACATGAAACGGAGCGGCCTGATGGCGACAGATCGCCACTCTGTCAGATTAGGAAGTAGCTCGGGTCAGAGGAGACAAAGAACGCGATACGACTCCCCGTTTCCATGTGCAGCGTCCTCGCTTTTCCTCCCTGATTATATATTTATCACAGAAACAGAACTTTGTTTTTGTTTTGTTTTGGGGTTTTTTTTGGACTTGGACGATTCTCAGGAGGGAATATTGTGCCGTGGATGGTAGTGCCTCTGGTGAAGCGGCCTGGCAGACCGCCCGGTGCTCAACTACAACCATCTGGGGAAGCCTGAACATCGGCAGCTCCAAAACATCTCGGGCTCCGTGCACCTCTTACTGACTCCGAGCGGAGCCTTTCCCAAACTTGTAAGGTGTTTTAAAGGGCTCTTATTTTTCTTCACACAAATGCAATAAAGTGAAATAAATCGAGCGTTCAGTTTATGACCGTTTCACGGCTGTGTGAGTATAAAAAAGTAAAAGCCCAGATAAACATTTTAGCCAACTGGCTCCTATCTGGCCTCGGTCCCTTATGTTATTTGGACTCGCTCACAGCCTCTGTTCTCGATGTAGGCGATGATATAATATCACACTTATCAGAAACAGCAGCTGATGGTAGCTTTAATATGATGGAGAACGCATTTGTGTCACCCACTGTACAATTACACTCTTAAAATGAGTTCATTTATTTAGTTAGCTGGTCACTCCCAAGGCAGCAACCGCTCTTCCTGGGGTCCACACAAGTAAACATTACATCATTACACAAAACATGACTTCATAATGCCAAACAATTATGTAGCTACAACTACAAAAGAAAAAAAGCCAAAACAAAACAAAACAATGAATCAACAACAACAGAGCTTTCAATTATGATAGTTACAGCAATGGAAAAGCACTTTCACTCTCAGTAAATAATCAGAATATAATCAGTAAAACATCTGATACAGCTAATAAATAATATAGTACCACTAAAACAGAGTATACAGCGACTGAGAAAATAAAATGACCAAAAAAGCTCCTCATTAATGATGATATAAGTAGATATTATGTAGCAGAATGTGTCCTGTTTGGAGCGCGGCTGCTGATCAGAGCCATTAGGTATTAAAACTGTTCAATGTGTTATGTGCATTCCATATTTTCATTCCTCTGTGCACAGCAGCACATTGCCTTGCATTCATTCTTGAGACAGGAAGTGAAAAGCAACCTCTTGATGCAGGCCTAGTATTAAAGTTATGGCCATTTCTACTAAATCAAACCTGATGGTGAAGGACATTCGTGATCTGAGACGGTGAAATATTTCTAAATATTCCGTCAGTGAGCTGTTTGTTTTGAGGAGGGGTTTTGAACCAAAGGATACCCAGAGGGGTGCCTACAATAAAACGTCAGTGATATTTTTAGTGAGCGCCATGTTAACCATAGGGAGGAGAAATCTAATGCTACAGCGTTTTACCATCTGCAGACAGCTCGCTACATATGCTGAATGACTTTCCAAAACCCTTGCAGAATTAAAGTGAAATTCATCTTCGTCTTTTTTTTTTTTTCTTCTTTTTGACTATAAAAGGGCTTATGGTAGGGACCACCATCCACGCTCATCATCCTGACAGTCTCTGTTTGTTATTCCAGGCAACTGCACCGCCTGATAGGCCTCCAGCACCCGCAACCAGTCGCATTCAAACTACGTCTCTCTGATTCCCGGCCACAAACCGTTCCCCGCGACTTAATCTGCTTGCTCTCTGTCCTTTCCCCCACTCCTCTTTCAGCTCATTTCGCTGTGAGTCATCGCTGTGGTTTGGACCGGAGATCAAGGGAGCTGAGATGGATGGATGCTTCCAGAAACAGAAATGGAGTTAAACTCGAGGGTTAAGAGAAGGCTGAATACAAACCACTACAAAATTTCATGAAGTAATTATGTGTCAAGGTTGCCTTCCAGCCATTTTTTTTTTTTTTCAAGACCGTGGTGAAGGAGAAAGTGAAAAACCAGGAAATACAATTTTCAAAAATGAGTGGGACGGCTCATCTGGGGCTAAATCCATCTTCTGCGTGCATCCACCTCAAAAGAAGGGGTTAAGATAGGGGACTCAGCAGAGAAAGACAAATTGAATTTCGATTCAGACTTCTGCGGCTTTCTTCCTCGCAGTGAGACACAAAAGGCACGTTCGCCTTATGTGACCTGATACATTAAAACCTCCACTTACGTTAGCACTTTGTATCCTGCGGTAGCCGTCTGAATATTATGTGGGAGTCCTTGTCCGTCTCCTGCCAATGAAGCTCGACAAGATCCAAAGATTGGGCTTATTTGATAATAAGCATAGGAAACTGTGGTATTTGTATCTTTACATAACCACTGGAACAATAAGCACACGAGGCAGCCAAGACTCCATTATAGGATCAGATGCCGCATGTCACCCAGGAGAACGAGCCCTCGTCTGGAGGCTCATCGCCTCACATCGGATCTGTCCACACCATCTTCAGATCTTAAGATTTTCTGATGAACCCTGGCAGTGTGGGCAGTTTTATTAGCTCTTCAAGAGGCACAAGCAAACCAACGTCTGTATCAGTGAGAAATCCTATTGGAAACACACCCGCTCTTTGAAACACTGACAACGCATGTATTGACCTCTACACTATTCAACTTCATATTTATCATGTTAGGCTCTGGATATAATTGTAATGTCTGATGTAAGGTCTAAAAGATTAATTTTATGCACCAGTAACTGCAGCTCCAACTGACTTACAATTATTTATGGTGTAACTAGGGGCAGCCCCCATTGGCTTCCATTCATTTCAGACTAATTTGGTTAAGCTCTGGTAGATGTCCATTCATTTTTGCGTAATTGGGTGTAGCTTTCTCGGCTGTCCATTCAATTCTGCCTAATTGGGTGTAGCCGTCGTACGGGCCATTCATTTCTGACAATATCGCCGAGCCAAACAGCCACCCACCTGACGGTCTCACGTTAGCGTGTTTCATCTTTTATCTAAGGTTGGCGAAGCTGCTGGGGGTAATGCAAGCCAGATCTCCGTTAATCTCTGCTCTAGTCAGTGCTCATTAAAAAGCAATAGGGGAGAGACGCTGCAGACCCAAGCCCCAAATTGTAGCTCTGTCGTCTGCATGCGCTTGATGTGGGAACATTGGTACTGACAAGGACATATACTGTTACTGCTGAAGCCGAAATGTTGCACAGAGCACCTTTGTTTTGCTGCTGTTTTCTCCCTGCAAGAAAAAGGAGTGTTGACAAATGAAGCCACTATTAGCATCTGCATGGATGAAAGTTTACCCACCATGGCCATTTCTCATTTATCCATACATTACGGCAAAACAACCAAAACCTGCAATCTGTATAACATCAATAAGACTTTTTACATCTTATTCATTTTATGATGCAGGGTACAAACTTTTTTTTTTTTTTTTTTTTTACAATGTGTCAGTAAGTGCAAGCCTGTGTGATATAGAGACAAACAAGGGAAAGTTGTGCTCACTTGTCCATATTAGTCCTTAGCAAAACCGCTGCCATCCTGTATGGGAGTAATTAGTTAGGTGTTTCAGTAGTAAACTGGTCTGCCCACGGCTGATGATTCACAGGCATGTGATTCCCTGAACTCAAGGTTTGTTCGCTGTTTCGAGAGTGGAGATTTTACATCTGTGTATAAGCATTTTTTGTATAAATATTAATAAACTCACCACATTCCCATGTAGTGAGTTTCTTTAGAATATTAGAGCCAAAGGGGATCACGCTTTGTCCGTTTTCACTGGTTACATCCATCGAAACGCTGCATTAAACTTCACGAGTCTCCACATGTGCAAAAAAACAGTGCTTCACACCAGACCGCGCAATGTATGTGTCATTTTTATAGCACAAAGTTTCATTTTGTTCAACAGTGCTGTCGGTAAAAACTAACGACAGGCAAATTAGTAGTTTTGTGACTGGCAGTGTGGCAGGAAAAGTGCTTATTTAACATCTCTTGTCCACACCCTTGATACCCTCTTTTAATTTCTCTCCCCCCGTGGAAAAGAGTGAGCAGTATGCCAGCCGGTTACTGGAATAGCCAGCCGACCATGTGGAAAGTGTGCTTCAGAGTGGCATTGTGTCAAAGTCTTGGGCGTGCACACACATTCTGCAGCGTGTGTGTGTGTGTGTGTGCGTGTGTGTCTGCGTGTGTATGCATGTGCCGTGGCTGTGTTTGCCTGTTTGTAAATGTGTCGAGATGCCTGTTTTGGAGGGAAACCTTTTCTTTTACAGTGGCACTGTGTCTGTGCTCTTCACGCAAGGCCTGAAAAGTGCAGGCATTTGCTCCCGTGGGAAGTTGTATAAAAAAGCCCCGGCCTGCTGCACACTTCAAAACATCAGGGGGAAAATCTCCCACCCATGTCATAAATCATTCCAACATATTGTTTCAAACTAAATGAGATCTTAGGATTTGATGGCATTGGCCGTGAGGGAAGTAGGCTGTATGCAATATGCTAACAGTTTCCTTTTTCTAACTCACCCCTGCTGCACCAAAAACAGCATTCAGACAGAGTGCGTGCGTTATTTAATGTTGGAAATTTGGAAATTTAAATCACAGCTTGATGTAATTTACAGCCACGTTTTCATGGAGTTGATGGACTGACCTTGAGTGGAGCGAATAAAGCCTCCAGACCCTCGCTAATGGATGTTCTTATACTTTCAGAAAGATCAGCTGAACTCAAGAGTGTTGTTTTCATTGGAAGGGAAAGCTGTGTAGAGTGGGGGGAAAATGTAAGGAAACTCATAGAAGGATCAAGCTGATAAAGTACATTAAATCCAGGGCCTGTCTTCAGTGGTGCATCGTGGCCAGCCCAGCGTCGCTGCAAGACGTAGAAATAAATGCCGTATGGCTCTGTGATTTATTCATGCCTCAGTTTTTCTGGAGCTCATCCATGACACTGTCTAAGAAATTATTTTTTTTTATTTATTTATTTTCTTTTTTGAATGAAGGGCACCAAATCGTCCAGATCCGCAGAGTTCATTTCCAAAACACTTCACATTCATTTTAGAAATATACCTCATAACATATAGAAAAAAAACCCTTCTGTAAAATTAGGATTTGCCAATGGCAGTAACTGGCTTTCCACTAAATCGTACCATAATTTATATTTTCACATTTCATATTTTTATCATGGAGTGGTGAATGAGTCACTTTGGATCGAAATTCTGTAGCTGCTGTTTCGCAGCGGAAGCAGCACGATTTTGAATCAGTGAGTAAAGTAAAGGTCCCGCGTTCACCGGGGCTGTGCGTACAACGGGTGCACTGAGAAATATGATTTATATAAAAGACATTTGTGGTCTGCATCATTCTCTCCCCTCTTTAAATTTGCAATTGTGAATAAAAAGTCTTGAGCGGGCACATCTAGAAGGAAAAAGGGAGTACCCGCTACAAACTGGAGTACGGTTAAAGAGGAGTGAAAAAATGTATCTGCAATGAGGGTTAGTTGCAGAGGATTAATGTGAAAGGTATAAGCAAGAGACAATATCTGTTTTGCCACACAGATATTCATCGTGTGCGCTTATCATTTGAAAAGAAAATCCACTCCACTGAGGAACATCTGCCTTGCTCGAGTGACGTGTCAGCGCATTTCCTTTCAGGTTCGTCCCAGTGTGAAAAGAGATCGACCCGCATTCGGCTCCACGCTGCTTCATGATGTCTTCTGACACTGGTGGCAGAATCCTTGCCTTTTCAGTATTTTATAAAAGACACGCAGTAAAAAATCAGCGTGCCATTCAGGCCCAGTGTGTCTCTCAACATGCCAACACATTAAAGTCTCTTGCCTTTGAGGCTGTCTGCGATTCACAATGGAGATCTGAAAGGAGCGCCTGCGGGGAATAACTGCGGAGCCCTTTACATGGTATCTGGCTTGATGACGAACAATGGCGAGCGTCTGTATTGAAATGCTAATGCCTGCAGATGAAAACTGAATCTGCGGGAGGAGAGAGTGTAAAACAGTGAAGTACGTGGCGGCCGTCGTAAATGTGAGCAGTTCATGTTTCACGTTGCGTAATACGCAGTTTTATAGAGAGCCGTGACGGTGTCGATGGGACGATCTGTGCCACGTCCAGTATTTGCATAACGTCGAACTGAGTGTGACTCCAATTTAGATGACGCTGTGTTACAGTGTGTGTGTGTGTGTGTGTGTGTGTGTGTGTGTATGTGTGTGTATGTCTTGCTGAGCAGTGCTCTCTATCCCCAGGTAGGAGCCGTCGTTTTCAGTCTCTGCGTGGAGCCGTGAAGAAAAACGCGGCTTTCCTCCGTAAG
>OMLB01038939.1:7462-21876 GCA_900302555.1 Myripristis jacobus | reverse complement strand
TACATACCTTCACCCTTATCCTGCCATAAATTTAATCCTAACCCAATGTTAAAGAAGTGAGAACCAGTGAAATGTCCTCATTTTAGAGGATTTCCTTCATGCCCGTGCACATTTTGGTCCCCACAAGCAGAGAAACACAAGAACCCAGGAACAGGTAGACTCAGGTTCAGGGTTCACCCTGTTGCCTCAGGACAACACAGCACTGCAGGCTGCAGAGGGGCTGTCATGCACATAATCTATATGTGTCTTTATGTAATCCATAAAGTACTTATCACTCATAGCTTTACATTATCTTCAAAGGTTTTTTTTTTTTTTCTGGAACTGAAAACTTGTTGCTTTTCAAACTGGATGCCACATTTTTATTTATTTATTTTTATATAGGCAGATATCATTATCTGTTGATTGGCCACAAGGTTGTGAAATATTTTCTTTTGCGTTAGGAAACTTTACCCAAAGAAAATAAAGATAAAGCCTGAGTTCAGAACACATTAGATTAGATTAAATGAAATCTGGATGCTCTCTGTGAGGAATCTGGGTTATTGCAGCAGCATCAAATAAAATATAGATAAGGAATAAGACAAATAGAGAGTACTGAAGATAAATAACTGCAATAACTGAACATATAGAGAATAATACAACAATAACTAACAATACATCTTCTTTAATGTCTTTTAAGGATGAAATGAATGTGAAAGTGCACATTGCTAGCAGTTCACATTATTACATATGTACAGAAATATGACCACCGTCTGTGTGTCTCACTTAGCTATATACTTTCAAGGATAAATTTCAGACATCAGTTAACTGGGTGGCTTGTCTAAAACTCATGTCCTCAATTAGGAAACAGCTTTGGTCAGTGGTTAAGGTCAGGGTTAGGTTAAAGTTAGGGTTAGGGTTAGGCAAGTAGTGCTTATGGTTGGGCTGAGGGTAAGGAAATGAATGCAGGTCTATGTAATGTCCTCAGAAGGTCAACACACATAACAACAACATGCATAACAGCATATGAGGAGCTGACTGGCTGTGACCCTCCTGTTTGACTCCTGAGAGCCGGAAAGTTTCTCAGCTAATTTTCCGGGTGTTCACTTCAAACGGCCAGAAACCTCTGAAGAACCGCTTGGCTCCGTCTGAAAAGGGCAGAATGAGGGTAGGGTGGGTGCTAAAGCAAAGCGAGAGAGAGAGAGAGAAAAAAAAGCAGAAACATTTGCCCTTTTTTTTCTTTGCCCCGCTCCAGTGCACCAGATGTTACAGTGCTGTTCATTTGAGAGGAGTCTGCCTTTAGTTAGAGTGTTCATCTATTTCAAGATGGATCTGCTTTGGCTGTTTTCTGTAGATTTTGCGGCAGGAGTGTGACGAGGTGGAGGACTCCTGAATGACGTGCAGAGCATACATGGCTTTCATTACCCAGACAATCAGGTCCTGTATTTGTAATGATAATCATCATCATTTCTCTTCTGGAGAGCAGTGATGTGGCACAAACATCTTTTCGATGGAGCTAGACAAAAAACAAAGTCCCGTTATTATTTAGTTGCAGGGACGGTGAAAATGAATAATTAAAATCTAATTTCAGGAATTGTTTCACTGTGTGTGACATTAACCGCAACAGATGCACATTAGGTAGTACCAGTCTACATAACCACCAGTCACTGTAAAATGCATATAAGGTAAATAATGCTCCCACAACTATAAATATTCAGCCTACTCATCTTTAATTACCTAGTATTTGTACACACCAGCTTAGGCTCAACAACCATGTTCATGCTCCACAAGACTCTTTTCTCGTTTTGTGGTTCTCATTTTTATGAATGCATTTAATGCCGTTAATGATGAAATTCTTGTTTTGTATATGTCAAATATTATGGATAGTGTGCTCTGTTGTATTGTATTTTGTAATGGAGGGGTGCAGCAGCTGAACTGGTATGTGATTATTTTATAAAATGTGAAGAGACAGTGCAGATCGATTGCAATAGTATCTCCTGCAGTAGACTGGTGTGAACCTTGTTTTCTTCTCTTAATACAACTTATCTGTCCAGTTCCATCATTTTTTTTTAATATTGAATGTCCAACATCATCATGTCCTGTCGATAAAGTTTACCTTGACCCTTGACCTTGTCCTCTTCGACTCAGTGTGAAGCCCTGCTGTGTGCCAGTGTGTATTTACTGCATATAACTAACATGTGGGCTGTCAATAGTTTCCTGACTCGGTGTCACCAAGTCGCATTAATTTCTCCCTGCAATTTAAGTGAATCTGATGATACCCTAACCCTAACCTTCAGCTTTACTTTCCTCACCACATACACACAGAAACACACACACACACACACCCACGCGCAACAAACTTAAACAAACTAAACACTGACAAACGCATGCAGCACTAAAGTCGCAACAGTTCACCATAATGGCTTGCACTCAGTCTACCATTTAATTGCCTATATTGCAGAGGGTTGATGGTCCGTATAGTGCCTATAGTCTAATTGACATTACCCCTATGCGTGCAGTTCTGCACCACTTGATGCTGCCTCGCCTCATTGTGTGTGTGTGTGTGTGTGTGTGTGTGTGTGCTGTAATGGGGCATTGGAGGGAGCAAGGAATTACAATATTCATTTTCAAGTTAAATAAACCCGGGAAATGAAAACAAGCCTCTCGCACCTCTCCTCTGCGCCATGTGTCTATACATCACACACACACACACACACACACACACACACACAAACAGTGACATACTCATGGTCTATATGTTGTGTTTATGCGCTCATTGCTCCATTTATTTTTAGACCAGAGGCAGGATATTGTGTTTCATTAAATCTCCCAGGCCCCTTTCCTCTCTCCCTCCTTCCCTCACCATTCCTCTCTCTCTCTCTCTCTCTCTCTCTCTCTCTCTCTCTCTCTCTCTCCCAGGGGCAAGGTGGTGGTGGAGCTGGTGTGGTTTCCTGCTTGTGTTGTGACGTGAGGCAGTTCTCCTCGCTGGTAGAAAGGCCTCTTTGTGTCTGACCGTCTCTGCCTTTCCCTCTTTTCCACCACTGACAATTATTTTCCTCTCCAACCCTCAGTTGACAATTTGGTGCGTTCACTGCCGCCGTCATTCTTCATCATGCTGTTTGAGACCAAAGAAAGAAAGAAAGACCGAGAGAAAGAAAGAAAAGAAAAGAAAGAAAGAGAAAGAAAGAAAGAAAGAAAGAAAGAAAGAAAGAGAAAGAAAAAGATGTGGAAAGTGGTATAGAAATATTTTGATGAATAGCTGCTTTGGAACAGCTGGATTAAAGAGACAAAGTTTCAGTGCAGACTCAAGTTGAAAGGGGATGAAAAAAAGTTTAATTGTGGCTTCTTTTCATCACTTTATGGCTATATATGCCTTGTTTTTTTAGGGAACCAAGAATTCTACCACCATTTTCCATTTTATTTTTTGTTATTTTTCATCTCTCATCAAGGTGAAGACCACCAGGCAACGTCCACCTCCACAAGACAGGGGAAACGCCCCGCGTATAACACTCAAATTGAGTTAATCAGCCAGTTTATGCAATAGTGCTGCAATCTTTTAGGTGAATAATTCTTTCAGCTGAGTCCAGTTGCTCCATTACACATCACTGACATCATCCTCTGAGGCCCTCGAATCATCTGATGTGGTTTTGGGGGCCAGAACAGAAGCAGTGGTGTCAACAGTCATGCTGCAGTGTAGTGTTTCTGTCTTTGCAGTATAAGCAAGGCCCTACAAGAGCCACAGTTTCTGTCTTCACACACACAATGTACACACACAGCATTTCTTTCCCTCCTCAAAACACACATCGTTGCCAAGAAAAACTACCACAGATCATTAGCCCTCACTGCCAGACATTTTTTGCCTATTTTTCTCAGTGATTTCTTGCTTTACAACTAAAATGTGTCCGCCAAGTGTCTCTGGCTCTCTGTCGCCCTCCTCAGGCAGAACAGCACAACAGACTGAGGGTTCACAGGAGACCATGCCATGATTTTTTTTTTCTTCCATGTATTAGGTCCCCTTTGCCTTGGTTGGAATTAGTGATGGGCAGGGCAAGGCCACTATTCATTTTTTTTTTAAACTTAATTCATTTTTTAAAAGTTGATAATTTATCATATTGCAATACATAATAATCCCAGGAAACACAAAGATATTATTGTTAAAAGTGCAATGCAAAGCATACAAAAACATAACAAAAAATTGTAAGGGGTTATACTTAAATAATTACAATACATATTATAATATTGGCTTTCAATAGTTCTTGTCTTTTCAATGTAATCAAAGATTTCTATAGATTTTTATAGATTCATAGATTTCATCATGCAGAAGGAATTAACAGAAATTTTCACCACTACAATAAATAAATACCTCTGCAGTCATGTGAGATGCTCTAATTGGATAGAAACAAAACTATCTTTGACAGGGGACGTTTTAAATAATGAAATGAGTCTCTCTAGCCTTTTGAATATATGATTTGCCCATCAGTAGATCTTAATAGCATTATCTATTTGTGAGGAACCAGTGTTACATACAAGGCACAAGACCATTACCTCCATCAATCACAATTAACTGATTTTAAGCATCTCTCTAAAAAACACCAGTAACAAGTTGCTGAAAAAAAATGTGTGAAAAAATTGTGTGGAAAAAAACTGTAAATTTGTTTCTGTTTCATTACCACAAAAGAACATAAAAAGTTTCTGCACAAAAATTGTGTAGAAAACAACTACAAGGGTAGAAATTATATAGTATTTTCATATGAGTTTCCTTAGCTTTATTAGACAGTAAGAATACGTTTGGATGTTTTCATTGATGCTTTCAGAGAGCAGAATTGGTCCAAAGTTAATACCCTCCTTCTAGATTTCAGATCAATATTCTCCAAACCACCAATCACAAATGTAGGGAAAGATGAGATGAGATGGAGCATTTTCCTGATATACCTTTAACCAGTGGTTCTCAACCTTTCTGGTGTCAAGGACCCACAAACTGACACACATCAGGCTGCAGACCGGATGTGAAGATGTGCTGTCAGGGATTACCCAGCTGGTAAGAGTTTGTTACTCCATAACTTTCTGCACTGGAGATTAGCAGATTAACAGTGAAGAGTGTGAAATGTATGAGCTGAATTGTTGTTCTTATACATTCTGTCACTGGGATAACTTCTAATCAATGAAATAACAGTGAAATTAAAATATTCTCTATTTTTCTGCCGACCCCCTGAAACCCAGTCAAGGACTCCTTTGGGACCCTGGACCCCAGGCTGAGAACTACTGCCTTTAGCAACCATTTTAAAATGTTTAAATGAGACTTTACAAAAAAAAGGGCTTATTTGTGGAAATTGGCTAGTTCCAGGGTAATTTACTAAATGAAAAATCACAACTAAAACAAATTCCAGACCACCACACTTTTCAAAGACTAAATTGGGTATATAACAGCAGGGTTTATTATTTGCAGAAGGACAACATCTACCCTAATTAATTTAGAATATCTGATCAAGCATATTAATGCCTAAAACACTGAATCCTTGATCATGCTCATTTCTAATAGCAATTTTCCTACTAAATATTCTCACATTTTCTCCCATATGAACCTGAATAACAAAGCATAACAGCAATAATATTTCAGTATCAATAGTGTTGGTACATGAGTCTGGAGGAGCCTTCAGCTGTTGAAAGCCACACACGACCTTGTATTGTGAAGTCTCTCTCCAGAGCCAACAATGGAGAATACATCTTCAGCTTTTTGTAGTTTGGGAGAAAAATTAAATCGACCCTTTCATTTGCAGATTTGGTGAATACAGTCCTTCAAATACAATGCTGCCATTATGCCACTGGAGTCATGGACTGTTAGAATGTCACTCTTAGGGTTGATTAATTGTTAGACCCGAGGCTTCAGCGAAGACATTTAAAGCCTCCGACAGTTTGGGAACCTGACTCTCATTTTTAAGAAACAGACAAATAGGCTATCATCAGTCAAATGACTAAGTGAAGGGGCATTTTATTCTCTTTTTATGCCTTCCACATTAGACATGTACAGTGTAAAGCTTTAAAACAAAAACTGGCTTGATGGGCATCCCAGCCTTATGCCCTGTTAAATGCCCCTAAAAACAACAACAGAGAAACCTGATATTTCAGTGCTGGTGAAAATAAAAAAATAGTGCAATAAATATTTCAGAATTCCCATTGTCTTTTGTTTAGTTAGACAGACAGCAAAAACCTCCACAGAGCCCAACAGGCGCAGTCTGGTTTCCAGCTTTGACCACGAGTTCCCTTGGCCTTCAGGCATGTTCTCAGAGCCTGTTCAGAAGCCATTTTGTTCCTATTCACAGCCCCAACCTTATCAGCTGAGGAGGTCCTCTGATAGAGAGGCTGCCGCGGGTCCTGTTTAAGCGTGTGTGTCTCTGAATGAGCTGCCACTCATCACGCTGCCAGGTGCAGGACTTGAGGTCACTGACCCCGCGCTGCACAAGCAGAGACACACACAGGAAAAGGGATCAAGCCTGTTTCACTGTGATGCAGCCCACGAGTCTGAGTAATTGTTATTGATTTTGGGTAATTATACTCAGTAATGAGGACGTGGCAGACAGAGAAGTTTCAGAGAAAAAGAAAGATTACGAAACCTTAAAAAATAAGATAGAAAGAAAGAACGAAAGACAGAAAGAAAGAAAAAGCGTAATAGCTAGAAAATGAAATGTGAGTGTTTGCCTGGAGCCACTTGTGCTCCCATCTCAGGTGCTCCACTGCTGGTCATGATGAAATCCTTTAAAATGATGTTTCATACAACGACTAATGGCTACAAGACCTTTTGAGATGGCAAGTCTCAAGAGGAAGTCACTTATAATTCCTTTCTCTCTCTCTCTCTCTCTCTCTCACTCTCTCTCGCTCTCTCTCTCTCTCTTTCTGTGCCCCTCTCTCTACAATGAGTGATGTCCAATGCACAACATGAGCCCAGAACTCATTTGCTCTAAAGTAAAACTCTTTGTATTTTCCAGCGGACACAGCTGAGAAAATAATGGCCGTGGCAGTGTGTCATGAAATGATTTTTTCTCCTCTGTCACACTCGCAGCGTCGGCTGCTCGTGGGATAAGATCTGTCAAGTGGCACGGCTTTAAACAGGATGGCAAATAGCACGCTGCTCTGCCATATGGAAAATGTTTTCTCTCTCGACTGCTCTCCTGAGCATTTTTCACTGTAGCTATCCTTTCCAAATATGAGGTCTAATTTCCTGTGGCCTCCCACAGGAGGCTCAGCCAGGTGAAGTCATTACAATAGTTTATCTTTATACATTTGAGAGATGACTGAACCCGTTTATAAAATCTGAAATGTTTATATGATAAAGCACTACCTCTCATATTTAGAGGCATTTCACAAGTGATAGGGGTAAATGTATGATGCCATATTTTTTAAGTCTAAAAATTGGCTGCACTTCATAACAACCATCATTAATTAATGGTAAACTGATAATTGATTAAACTTGGTTAATAGTTAATGCAATAAAATGATAATTAATGATAATGTTTACGTATTACCTAGTAAACTACTTATTAAGAGTTTAGTGTTGCACACATTATAACGTTATGCATAATATTAAGTATTTGTTAATAATTACCTAATAATTTGTAAGCCTTTAAGAAATTGTTTGTCAAACATCTGCAAACATTACATAGACAGATGGACCAGATTCTTCAAAACACTTTTTTAATGGCTAATAACTGGTTTGTAAACAATCCATAAACATTACCAGACAGCTATTGTAAAGTTACTGCAGACAGTAATAATACTTGGTAAATAGTTAATAAATACTGTGTATTGAATCTTTAAACATTATTTGGGTGGCCTTTATGAAGCTGAATATTTTTAATTAAGCTGTTGGAGTTTTCAGCTTCTAACAGTCTGTGTTGGTCTGTGTCGACCTGAAACCAAAAATCACCACTTGTGGCTTTATTCATTAACTAATTATTATAAGCAGCAGTTGCACTTTTATAATAGCCATCCAAATTAAGCTTATAGATGGTTTACAACCCAGTTATTACCCAAAGTGTCATAAAATATTAGATTAGATTATAAGGTAGTCATTTATGAATACTTAATATTGTGTGTAAAATATTAGAATGTGTGCAACAATAAACTGTTAATAAATAGTTTACTGTGCAGCAAGTAAACTTTATCAATTATCTTTTCATTGTTTGTTAACTGGATAATAGAAATTGACTAAAGTTTAATTAACCCTCACAATTTACCATTTGTTACTGATGGTTATTAAAGAGTGTTATGCAAAAATGTTAACTTATTCAGCTTCATTGCTCCTACACTGTTTAATCCTGGGACATCTTGTATACTGACGAGCACAGAGGATTATTTTTCATACAAGCCAGCAGCCACAGTTAAAATCCCAGTGATATTACAAGGTATACATGACACCTCTGATGTGTTTATTTTGTGTACAGAGAGCAACGGTATTTATTTTCCTCTGCTCACCTAAAGAGTTGTTGTCAAGGAAACAGTGAGGGAAGTGCTGCTGCAGCAACAGGTGACATACCTCGGTTGAAATGAAGCCCAAACAAACAGGGAAGGTGTTATTTGTCTGTCACAAGCTGAGAGGTCCAGACCTGTGTGCAGGTGAGGGCGGGGCAGCCTGGGACCCGTTGAATGACGGCCGGGTGTTTGTGCCAGGTTGGAGCGTTTCAGTCTGAGGCGGGCTGGGATCTGAGAGGAGCAGGACTTCGAGAATTTCCTAGAATGTATCCAGCTGCTCTGAATATGTTTTAATCGGCCTGAGGGGGCTCAAACCTACATGAAATTAAGGGTAGAAACAAACATGAAGAAACAATAACTCAGTCAGTGACACAAAGGCTGTATTGGTGAGATCTGACTTTGAGGATCTGTTATGTAAACTAAAGTCAATTAGCTGAGCAAGAACTGAGGAACACTTTTGTGATTATTTCATTTGGTGTAGGAGGGCGAGAGACTTTTTGCACTTTTGTCTTCTTCCTTTTTCTTTAGCAACAAAATTAAATGTGGTGAAACCTGTCTCAAAGCTTAATTTAGTTCTGAGAAATATTTCTAGTAAGTGTTAGTTTGCTTGTTGTGCTTTGCCTACATGGAGCAGCGTGCTCAGTTCTTTTGACAAAGGCGATGTTAGGGATTATAAACATGTAGCCAAAAATTCATGATTATTACCACATGATTCAAATGTTATCACACCACTGAACGGGCAATATCAGTCATAGCTATGGGTTAGCAAGTCCCTGTTGGTCCTTCTAGTGTGACAGAAGGCTGTTATCATCTGTTCCCATCACACAGACCTTCATTCTGGAGACCATTCAAACCGATTACATTTGAATTGGGTGTTATTGCACCACTATTATTCTGCCTCGAGTTTTATTTTTTTTATTTCTTTAAGGAAGAACAGTTCATGGAAAAGTGTGTATCCATGTAACTCTCTGCAGCAGCCACAAAACTAAAGGATCTGCGGGGCAGGTGCATTATGGGGAGCAACATACAATGCATCATCCTGCAGCCATCATTTTACTGTTTGGGCAATAAAACCACCCACATTCTGACTATTTATTGTTTTCTGTAGCCTTTAGGTCAATCTCCTTCAGACTGGAGGAATAATGCAAAGCCTACCTACAGTATATGGTGCATTTGACTCAGCCCAAGACTGACAACAGAGGAGTTTCAGCTCATTATTGTTACTGAGGTTATCACCAAGTAAAATGGCACACAGTGTGGGCACGTCTTCTGTTCAGTGATGGTCACTGTAATTACATCTGAAAATCCATGTTACTGTTTTTCTGTTCATTTATTTATTTATTTCGGTGAAAGCGAGGATGTTAACAGCACATGGTTGGAGCACAAATGGGAAAAAGCTGACCACTCCTCTCCCCGTCTGACATTTGTTATATCACTGACATTTGAGGAAAAAGCTGTTCTTCAGATTCTGCGGGCAGCTCTGCAATTGATGGTAAAACAAATTGTCACTGAAATGATGAGGAAATTTTATTTTCACTTTTCAGAATGTCAGTCATGCCACCTCGACATTTGTAAGTGACAAATCTTCCCTTTGAGAAGTATTTCATGTTTAATCTCCTTGATAATCTCTTACGCTGACTAATCTGTCTACATCTTGGAGTGTAAAAAAAAGGCTTTATCCTTACCTCTTTTTCTTGCACTTTTAGCGAGCGAGTACCATAGAAATTTAATTCATTCATCATCATCATCGTCCTCATCAGTCATTTGATTTCTATGGTGAGTACACTCCTTATCATCAGTGATTTGCTTATCATAGTGCTGATTTAGTACATGAAGCTTATCGTACTGTTCCACACACTGAATTAAGTTATTGTTGATAAGGAAATCAAATCAACAGAATGCTTATAATCTGAAGTGGCTGAAAAAGATTTCCCAAAGAAAAAACAGGAAACAGACAATTGTATAAATATGCCCTTACACCCTGTGTTTGTCCTGTTGCTTATCTACCATGTGTTTTTTTTATTATCATGGAACCCTGTAAGTAGTTTGTATACCACACAAATGTTCATGAATAAGTATTTGGTGCTCTATTGTAATTAGATTTAATTCCCATACTGACACTGATAATAAAGAGACTGTACTCGGCTCTGTGGATCAGTCCTGCATTACTAGAAGGGACATTTCTTTCTTGAGTGTTACAAAGTTGAATTTAGTATTTTACAGATTTAACTCAAATCTCTAGTGCCTCCAAACCACGTACGGAGGCAGAACAGGTTTTGTTCATGTCTACGGCTAAAAAGAGAGAGAAAAAATGTAACGATCAACTCAGTAGAGCAAAAGGGAAGCATTAGTTCAGCTAGAGTTAAAAGAGAACCGTCTATGGCTACCTTTGTATTTATCTAATGTGACTCATGATGTATGACTGGCACCACCCAGTGAGTCACAGGTCAAATTATACCATTTCAACCTAATCCCTCTGTTCACAGCCCATCAGCACAAGAAAACTATCCTTAATAGCTGAGATGGTTTTTCAAAACCTTGAGAAATTATCAAATCATTGCTCTTGGTCCTGTCAGTCAGATTCAAGGAATCACCGGGGGAATTTTATTTTTTTTTTGTGGAATATTTCACATTGCTTCTCTCTACTCAGATATAAACTGAATTATACTGTGCACGGCTGTAATGACAGACAGTCTTTGAGGTCTTTAATCTGAAGTCAAATGAAGGCAATAATCAGCACATAACACATTCACAGTGTCAGAATCAGCATAAACACATTATGATACTTCTTTTAAAGCAAAATGAATAAATATATAAATAATGTTATATCATTGGTAGTACTGGTCTTTTTTGGATGTCTGGCACATTGCCCCACAAGGAGCTAATGCAGCACAGCAAAGTATAGCAAAAGGAAACAGTACAAGTAAATAAAAGCAACATCTAAATAAGACATAGAACATTTTATAGCAGTGCTCTGAGTCAATGGCAGTAAAAAAAGGCCTTGCAGTGCACTTCATACCGTGCCATTTGTCCGCCCGTGGACAAAGCTTTAACCAGCTGAGTGGTGTTAAGTGTCTGAGTGACATTTGCTGTTGTCGACTGGCCCCTCCCATTGAGTCCAGTGAAAAATGCACTTTACTTGAGGCTGTAGCTACTAGAGGGCAACAGACTCTGAGGTTAATTAAAAGAAAGCAAAAGCACTCTGATTTATGCATAAGTTAAAATCCCTCATTGCTATAGCTACGCTGCTGACATATGTAGCCAGCCCTAAAGGCTTTTTAACTTCTGTGCATAAAAGGTGCCCTGACTTTCCTTGTAAAATGTAAGAATCCTTGAGAGCTTTTTTGAGGGGGTTTGGCTGGAGCGGGGTCTATCTAAAAACAATTGCGTCAGCATAAAGGAGGACGCACTCATATCCCTTTCTCACATTCAAAGGACAATTTGATATTATTCAAATGAAGTCTTGGTGACAGCAAATCCTTCGATGAATCTGCAATTCAAATGAGAACTGCATTAGCAGATTTTCTATGGGCTGTAATTGAAGTTCAGATTTTTAATGTCAACGTGTGGGATGAGGAGACTAAGAACTGTGTACACTCCATTTAGATCGCAGGAATCTGCCAAAGATTAAAACACAATGGTGTTCCCTATACCCAGTGCCAGGCAGCTGCTCCCTAGGCAAGTTTTTCCTCACATGCACCGGCCCGGGGCGGAGGCCGTAAGGAACCTCTGCCATGTGGACTTTACACTGACAAGCTCGTGAGTCCTTCTCAATGAAGATGTGACAACTGATTACACACACCGGCACCTGGGTTCAGCAGGTGGAGGTGTGTGTCCTGGTGTACATGTCTCCACAGTCTTGTGTATGAGCGTTTGTGCATGCACACACACAGAAGAAAAGGTGTGAATGTACGTTTGAGGAGCACAAAAGGAAAGTCAACACTCTCCATGCCTCAGTGGTTGCAGCCCCTGTTTCATCCGGCTCCCACACATCACATTTGGCACTAAAGAAACATCCATTCATCTGGAGCTCAGCAGCTTTGCTTGGTTGGATTTTTACCAAACACAAAAACATGTCTTTAACCCTGTGTTGGCCTACACCGGCTGTTTCATTGCTCGCTGAAAGAGGATAGAAAAACAAAATAGAAAATGTTGGTCCTGTGGGCCTTTTCAGCCTGTGGCTCTGAGTGTGTTACACAGGAAGAGTTAATTGGCAAAAACAGATGCATAACATACTTTCTGAATCCAAAATTTTGTTTCAAAAGCCAACATTGCCTGTGTATTAGCTAGGGGTGTAATGACCCATCGATCTGGATCAATATATTGACCTAATGATCAACAATCCAAAATAATCAATACAAAGTGAAAATCAGTCAAATCAATCCGTATCGCCTTCTTAGAGGTATACTCTTATTTTAAAATTCCCATGGCATGTCTGTGTCACCATTTCCATCCAAGCACACTGCCTTCCTAAACGTTCAAACAGTGCCAGCAACAGACCGATAATGGCAGCAGCCAAGCTGTGGCCAGCAGACAAGAAAAACACAAAAAGAGTATCTGCTCCCCTCTCAGGAATAAACCGGCAGGATGGAAATGTTTTGGATTTCAGAGAAAAGACGGGTCAATTGTCAAAATCACATGCCATATGCAAACAAAATACTCAGGAAACACAATGAGCCTGGCCAAGCACCCAAAACAGAAACACGTTATTATAATGTGTTAAGTAAGGGATGATAATGACTAGTTTTTAGGCACAACATGGAGGCAAGGAACCTCCGTGAAATGCCTTCAAACTGTTTTTAACGCACTCCTACGAGTTGATACTCCCGCTCACACCACGGGCATTTACCAGCAACATCAAGGAAAGAGGAGGAAACAATATAGGAAATCCATTGGTGTGGTTTCCTCCCCGGTCGTTAGTTTATCAAATTGATAACTCAGCTGTGCTGCTGCAGTTGATAACAAGTAAGCTTTGACAGCTGTGCTTTTTAATGTTGCTATGGTTACAAGTTGGGTATGAATCCAGAACGGTAATTAATGTTGAACTGAACTATGGGTGCAATACACAGTTTCAATGCAAGCCTGCTGGCCAATCAGAAAAGAGTATTCACCCATGGTATAAATGAGCATAATGATATCATCTCATATCTACTGTTGGCCCCTGACCTGAATCAAATCTAAATTGTGTCATGGCTGACTTTGAGATATCAGCAAATATCATATCATTGCCCAAAGAGACGATGTAATTTTGTATCATGATGAAAAATGTGATTTACCTCCCTAGTATTAGCAGATGATGTTTTTTTTCGTTGCATATTATCTGAAAAAAAAACATATTTTTATGTTTTGTTATATCTTTAGAGATGAATCCAACTGGAGATATGTTTTTGCAAATACTCTCTTTGCATGTTGAACCCAAACCATCTTGGCACTATCACTGTCATAAACTCCTCCTTGTGGGAGATGTAAGATATTCATTGCCTCTCTTTCTCTCCATTGAAAAAACTATTTTTCTCGTGCAGACTAAATTGACATATTGGACACGCATGCAGCGGGGAGGGCCTGATCCTACTCTGCCTCTGATTGGCTAACCCTGACTGCACTCAACACCAATCAGAGGCAGGCGGTGAGGGGTATACACATCCAGTATGTCAGTTTAGTTTCTCCAGTCTCCACAACACAAGTCACCCAGTGGCTCAGTTTATTAAGGTGCACATTACATACCTGGGTTCAAATCTGGCATGGGACACTCTCTCTCTCTCTCTCTCTCTCTCTCTCTCCCTCTCTCTCTCTCTCCCCCCCACACACACACTCTCTTGCTCTCTCCCTCTCTCTCTCTCTCTCTCTCTCTCCCTCTCTCTCTCTCTCTCTCCTTCTCACAGTGGATCTGATTGTATTTAGCCACAGCCATGTGCTAGGGAGATGCTCAGGTGGCTATCATGAGACACTGGCTTGTTACAGTTGTCTGCCCA
>OMLB01038935.1:0-33376 GCA_900302555.1 Myripristis jacobus | reverse complement strand
AGAGTACTCAAGTATATTAGTGCAGCGCTGTCTGCTTTGGTCAGGTTAACCTCACAGGACACATTCACAAATCCAGCCTAAATATTGGTGTATCCTGGTGTTAGTAACCCAGGACTACACTCACAGTTTTACAAATACAGTACATTGGCCAGCAGAGTGGTGTAGTGAGCAGGGATTTCTTTAAAGGAGCTGGTTATTATGAGTCACCACAATACTTGCCATTATTTTCCACCTGTTCTGATCAGTGAAGCAGCTGAAGCAGTAGAGGAGTTTGAATATCTAGGAATCTTTTTGATGACAATTTTACAGCCAACAAAGAATACATCTTTTTAAAAAAAAAAAAAAAAAAAGGCAACACAATGCTTGTATCTAATCAACAAGTTGGATTCATACGATCTAAGCAAAGAAATTTTAGAGACAGTTTACTTTTAATATGTGTACATGATATATGAGCACCTGGGGTCCAAGTGCAAAAATAGACCATCCAGAATTATAAACACAGCCAGTAACACCACTTGAAAAGAGCAGAGATTATGAGGATGTTCATATAAAATGCGGGTAAAACAAAAAGTAGGACAAATTTTGTCTGATCCTGACCCTGATCGCGTTTTAAAGAATTCATAAAACTGCCCCGGGAGGGCGCTATAGAGCCACTGCAGCAACTGAGAACATTTACAAAAGTCTCTCATACCAAATGCAATAACTCTGCTAATCTCATAAACAGCATTCACACTGGAACCATGACCATTACTGTTGTCTGTACTCTGCATGTTATGTTATTATTATAGATGGATAGATAGATGCATTTTATTGATCCCAAAATTGTAAATTCCTGTGTTCCAGCATCAGGTTGTACAGACATTGCACAGGGACAGTTGTAGATGACACAAAATATACTTCTTAGCATGATGAGAAATATATATCTTTCGGAAAAATAAAGACAACAAGTAACAACATAAATAAGGCAGATCAATACAAAGAATCAATTTGAGTAATTGAAAACTGAGAAATAAAAACTAAAATATATCTATAGAATATTTATAGACCTGTCACCTTTGAACCTTTGCATAGAATATATGTATAATGAAATATATCTGCAAAATATTGATAGAACAGAATATGTATATCTAAAATAGATGTGATACTGTATAACCTTACTGTTGTATGCATTTTGATTTACTATGATGCGTTTTAATCAACTTGTGAACCCAAAGGCAAATTTAAATAAAGATCATCTGTCGATCTAATTATCTGTCTTGACCTAGTGGAGGTTGGCTCAAACTTCTTCTGTAGTTTGTCCACAAACAAAACTCTGAATCCCAACCAGCTCCAGAGGCACAGGTGCTGATCAAACAAGGATCACACTGCCATTTGGCTTTAACTTGCCTTTATGTGCATTAGCCTGCTGTTGCGACACAGAGTCAGCACCATACCTCACCCATTAAGCTATGTCACAGCTGCAGATTATTCTGAATGTTCAAGAGACTACATGGACCTTCACACACACACACACACACAGTTTTGTAAAGCTACACCTCGGGGCAGCCGACTCAGAGCCAGCCAGTGCCGAGGCCCTTCGCGTGGAAGTGGCCGAGCTTCAGCAGAAGTGTGAGCTGCTCATGGAGGAGAACAAAGAGCTGAGAAACAGGGTGAGACGCTGGTGAAACGTCCTCCAAAATACTCACAATTTGTATCATTAGTTTATTATTATTATTTTGAATGTTGCAAATTAAATCTGTAAATGTATTATTCCTCAGTTGTTGCAGTATGAATCGCCACCTGAAGAAGGAACAGCTGAGTAGAGAGGAGTTTGGTTGTTGCTTTCCAAAAAAAAAAAAAAAAAATGTTATATGTATATGTTAATTACCCACTGATAGCTGTACAGTGTATAGTAAGATCACTGTTGAGATTTGTTATGCAATAAGGCAACTTTTTCTTTCTCACTAATAAAAATGGCTTTTGCACCATTCAGCATCATTTTGTTGATGTGTAAAACTGATGCTCCTCTGTTCTCAACCACAGATTTTGTTTTGCATATCATTCATTGATTTGAAATAATAACTTGACACAAATATAATGACACTTTGTTAGAATTGCTTTATTTTGACATAAGAACTATGTATAATTGATATAAATAGCATGTCTCCATGTGAAGTAAAAAAAAAAAATCATGTAAAAGCAATAAATTGCATGTCATTGTCAACAATCCTGATAGAAAATTGAGATCTGATAGAAAAGAACAAACTGAAAAATATATTTATATATTTATATATAAATATATTTTAAGCATTTTATCCCAACATGCAAAGTTTTTTGATATTTTTTTGTTTTCCTTCAAAGTGTTGCAAACTTTTTCAGATCTGGGTGTTTTGTGTAGTTCATGCACTTAATGTTTAATTTCTCAAGTTATTTTGGAAGGATTGACATAAACAGGTAAACACAAAATAAGATATAGATTGTGGTATGTAGAGAGTTTACACTGCACTAAAGTGTGCTGGAACAGAGTTTGGAGCCATCAAAACAATGTTATTGATTCAAAATATCATTACGTAACAGAAAATTTGTGCCTAAGGCAGCGTTATAGATTTTTTTATGTTTCCATTTTCGATTATTTTGTTTTTAACTGTGCTACAGGATGCAACCCCCAAATTTATGTCCATCTGAATATATATAGCAGATCTGGATAAACAAAGAAACAAAATAATGTTTTGTGTTTTGTGGCTTTAATGTTAATATCACTAAGCCTGCTCAGCTGCTCAGTTGTTGTGGGTGTTCTTTACAATCAACGGCTTACTCTCTTATAAAGAAAGGAACTCCATAGCCACGCTAACAATGGCTTTTTAACTTTTGCTGAAAGGAGTCTCTTTGCTTCCTTTTTTTGATTTTTTTTTTAAGAACTAAAAAAAGCATGAAAAGTACAAACAATATCAGGTCCACATAACTTGCCAACAAACATGGCCAGCAGTGAATTTCTGTGGCCGTGCTGACAACTGTTTAGATCTGCAGATCGGTCGGGGCTCGCCGGCTGCTGGCGCTGCTGGCCGCTGACACTCGGCTTTTGGGAGAGGAGGCCGTGGGGCTGTTGCTCTCCCGGCTGTGCCGAGATAAAGAGCTCAGCTCCCCTGCAGAGTCTGGGCTCTGGGGCCGGCTTGGTCTCTTGCGCTCAGATTTTGAAAGGGTCCTGGTTCGATGGACAGCAAAGCTGCTGTGTGGCTTGATGTTCCCGGAGTAGGAATCCCCACTGTCTGAACCGTTCCCCTCCATCACTGTGGAGCAGTTCCACGGTGGACTTACCCTTCGTGATTTCCTTGCGATGCCTGACAAGGTGGTGCATGAGGAAGTGTCTGCTGTGGGGAGGGTGGGATAGTCAGAGCTCCCACACTCCAGGTCCTCGTGATGGGGTAAAGTCCTGGAAAGATCCTCAGGCTCGTCCTGTTTGTCTACAGGAGGAGAGCGAGTCTCACTGCTTGTGTTGTTAGAGTTGCTGTTCTGCTCAGTGGGACTTGGCATTATATCCTTGCTGTCCTTGTGGCCGTCAGAGCCCGGCTTTGCTCCAGGGTCTCCCTGTATGGGAACGAAGGCAGATGAGGCACTGAGCAGAGGGTAAGTCGGGCCGTTGCCCTGCTTCTCCAGCAGTAATGTGTATCCACTCGGTGCAGTTGGAATCGTACTTTTGCGCCCCACAGAGGTGCCCATGCAAACCTGATGCACAACAGAGTTCTTTTTTGACTTGTTGCCATAATAGTCATCAAGGTCATCCTTAAGATGGGGGTAATAGTCCAAAATACCCTTTTTGAGCTTCTTGTAGCCCAAGTGCATGATCTCAAGTAAGCTGAGAAACAGAGATAGGCAGGCAATCACCTGCATGAACATCATGAAAATTGTTTTCTCTGTGGGTCTGGAGACAAAGCAGTCCACGACATTTGGGCAAGGCTCCCTTTCACACTTGTAGAGAGGGCTCAGGTGGTGGCCGTAGAGGATATACTGGCCCATCATGAAGCCAACCTCCACCACTGAGCGAGTAACAATGTGGGCCACATAAGTACGCAACAGAGAGCCCCTCAGCGGTGCCTTGTTGAGCTTGCCCTGCTCCAGCTGCCTCATCTCCCGCTCAATCCGCCTGCGCACCTCCACCAGCTCCACATCCACCGACTCCAGCTCCCGACGAAGGGCCACCTTCTTACAGTGGCGCTCCTTCTCCAGAGCCCGCAGCTGGTAGATGGCATGACCCATGTACACCAGGGAAGGTGAGGACACGAAAATGACCTGCAGCACCCAGTAGCGGATGAGGGAGATGGGGAAGGCTTCATCGTAGCAGACATTGCGGCAGCCGGGCTGCTCGGTGTTGCAGATGAAATCTGACTGCTCGTCGTTCCACACGTCCTCTGCAGCGACGCCCAACACCAGCATCCGGAATATGAACAGGATGGTTAACCAGATTTTGCCGACCATGGTGGAGTGGATGTGCACCTCCTCCAAGATCCCACCAAGGAAGTTCCAGTCTCCCATTTTCACGCGAGCAGTACTATAATTATTGGCAGACAAATTAATGTTTTTGTTTGGTCACTGATTTGTTGTTGTGGCAGAGGAATTTAAAAGAGAACGCTTACATTAATTTATAGATCATCATCTCATTTTACTGGGTCTAACATTTGGCTAGGCTTTAAAACACCTAAAAAAGGCAGCATGTGAAACATAAATCAAAGGATACTTTTTCATTAATATTAAATATATACAAATGTTAATATGTACACTGTTGTTAATATTTTTCATTAGCATTTTAATGTCATCTGCTAATAAGTGAAGAACTGGCAATTATTACACATGAACAATAATCATTTCAAAATAGTCATGCAGTAAATAATTGTAACACGATATTGTTCTTGAGACAGCAAAAAAAAAAAAAAAAGCATTGCCCTATATAACGCTAAAAGGTTTTACCCACTGCATTGTTGTAAATTTACTTACTAATAAAGATTTAATTTGAAGTGACTCAACTTACCTTTCATTTTGGGTAGGAAATGTAAAGATAAAGGCTTACTGCAATAACAACCTGCTGTTAAACACAATCCTGACTGCATGGATAATCCTTTTTTGTTGTTGTTGTTGCACAACTGCAAATTATAATTTAATTGCTGAATGAGGTTTCTGGTTCCACCGCTGGTGAAACCTAGGAAAAAGTGATCCCTGCTGGTTGTACTTGTTCAGAACTTATAGCCTGCCGAGAGAAATCAATGTTGTGCTGTGCTGCCATTTACCTTGCAGCGGTATGAATGGACTGCCGGTGATGATGATGATGGGTCCTGCGAGACATTGGGGGCTGAAACGTATTGCCAAATATTCAATTGTTGGTTGCCCTCTCTGGCTGCTTTCCAAGGACCCCGGACTTGGTTGACCCTCCTAAATTCACCCCTTGTGCTGCAGGTCAGCGCGTGGAAAGCCCGTATCCTGGGTTGGCCCCGGATCTTCTGTGGTGGGAGGTTTCTGTTTGGTGCCCTGGAGGTACATAACAATCCTGTGATCATCATTATTTCTGAAATGGCTAATTATGTCCATCTGATCATAGCATTCACTGCCTCTTTAGGGTCTACGTTGTACAGTGAATTAGCATCCCCTGAACAGATTCATGAGCAATGTAAAGTGTTTACTCCTGAGGTGCAAGTCAGACCTCACTATTAATCTTGTAGTTGCACTGTATTCACACACCAATTATCTTACAGCCTCAATTATGCTCATCAAAGGTCTTCACATCAGCTCTACTGGTAAATACATTATTGAGTGAGCTTTAAGAAGCTACTGTACTTAGTTAGAATCACAGTGACTGAAAACTAAAACAAAAGACCCTGAAATAATCCCTTACCTTATTAGAGAATATCCAAATCCATGGTTTTCATTGCACCTACAGTGGCAGCATCTTAGGCCCTAACTGAACTGAAAGGTCATCCTCGGCATCAAAACATTTTTCTGCAACCATTTCTGTCTTTCGGGACATTATCATTTGTGCTACGACCACAACTCTGCCTGCATGGAAGACCACCGACCACATTTCTGTCCAGCCTCATCCCCCCTGCACACTCAGCCGCTATATTCCTGCTAAAGACCAGTTCAATCATGTCAATCATTGCCTTGGGATGTCAACTGCCTTCCTGTACACTGCAAATTGGTCCCGGTCACAGGTTCTCAGATTGTGTTATTTATGTGTAATATATATATAGGCCCCAAGTGGAGACCAAAGCTCTGACCACTGATGTTGTATGGGCCAGCACAATTTGCTTTTGCTGCAAAGGCAATTCGTAAGAACAGTGTAAAAAACAGGTAGACATACACACTGAAATCCCAAATATATATTATCTGAATAAATTACAAATATGTTTGTTCACTTTTTTTTGTAGATATAGATGCGGACTCCCAATATTTTGGAGTGACACTGAAATTGTAGGTTTATCATTTTTCATTTTTATGCGGCATGCCCCCCTATTCAACTTTTATAATTTCCTTTCTCTTTTTTGACACATTTTTTCATGCATTTCTTTTTTTTAAAAATGATACTCTACAAACTTCTTATTGAATCATTGGAGGTGAGGCACCTAAGTCATTTTTCTTGAAATGAAACTTTTGTACTCTTGTGCAGTATAACACAGTCTGTGTATGAAATGTTCTTTATAAACAAAGCTGCCTAAACTAAACCGTGATCTACTCTCTACTCTCTGAGCTGCACATCATACTGAACCGCTCCCTTTGACCTTTTTCCCCTATTTGGACTTGTTTTTTTCAGCCATGCACATCTTGGCTCTGTCACTTTTAATTGGCCAAACAGGCATATTTGCATCCTACCGTGTGTGTTTTGTTCATCCCAGCTGTGCTTAATACAACTAAAAATGGACCCCCACACGACCATTGTACTTTTTTCAATCAATGTATTTTTTCAATACTGTGATCAATAGGGCATGTCCGATTTCGTACATGGTTGGTTCCCTGTGATTCCAATTAAGTTGTTCCTCCCAGCTACCATGATTTATATTCCATTAACTGGAAATCAATGGGCATGCCTTGTCTGACAAGCCACGCAGGCGTGTGCTCCTCCCTTCCCAAACAACTACTGTTGCACACGGCCCTTGAGCAAGGCACTTTGCCCGCAGCTGCTGCGGTGGAGCTGCACACTGATCAACAGCAGCACTGTGGTTCCTCAGGTACACTCTTTTTAAGTCAAATCAACAAATTTACTCAGTGATGCACAGCAAGGCAAAAAGAAGTTAAAATATAGTGAGGGGTTAAAAAAAAAATATATAACATTTAAGAGAAAATTGGTTAAAAACTATTCATAACCAACTCGACTTGGGCAGTGGGAGCTGCAGTTGTCTACATGAAATAAAACCAATCAACTGTAACTTCAAGCCTGAACTACTCTTCCCCCCCCAAAAAAGTCACAGTTGCTAGGAAGGTCCTGAGGGCTTCACTTTATGAATGTGACACAGCTCAAAGTATCTGCCTACTGGGTTGATTATGATTTGCAAATAAAAATCTGATGCCACACTGTTTCCTATATGTTATCCGTTTATTACTTTCAAAATAATGTCTTCATTTTTTTTTTTCAACAAGTTAACTAAAGATAAAAGGTTAGGAGGATTAAACATGCAAATAGTGACAAGATTTATTCTGGAAAACCATTTATATAGCCACGTAAACACGAAATTGGTGCTCTTCAGAACATCTCTGGGTATTTGGAGAGCAGTTGCACAATGAAGAGAAAAAAAGAAGGAAGAAAAGTGGCACCTACTCTCAGAGAAAACAACTGATATCACAAAATCAAAACACTGTAGTACATTTTAAACAAGAGGTGGTAGTTTAAGTCATTGGTAGACAAAATTTTAACACTTGAAAACTGACTGGATTTTTGAACTTTTGAGATACGCCCCGCCAACTCAACATTTGCTGTATATATAAAAAAAGGCAATGAAAACTCCTCTCCGTGGACTTCCCCTGAACATGGAAACTGCTGAAATGTGTCTGATATTCCGCGGCTCTCCTTACCAAAGACATTTAATAAAACCAAAGGACCAGCATAGTTCTCAAGACAAAGGAACAAAACATAAGCATTCCACACCTGGTTTAGTGGGATATCACAACATTCAATTTCATCCCTTTTCAAAATCAGAGAGAACATTTCATACAAACAAACCATTTCTTTTTTTTGGCAGATGACCAATGTTTTAACCATTTATACCCCATCCCTTTTTGCAGGCGTGGGGTTTAGAGGAGGGAGCAGATAGTTCCTAGTGTCCTCCTGACTTGCGTCCGGCCCAAGACCGGGACCGGGACCGAGAGCGAGAGCGCGATCTTGATATGGATCGAGACCTGGATCGGGAAGGGGAATGTGTTCGTCGCACTTCCTCCTGGGTGTAATGGGAAGTTGAGGGCGGGTGGACGTTCTCTTGTGGAGTCACAGATCTGGAGCGTGATCGAGACCTCCCTCTGGATTCTCTTCGGGGTCTTGGCCTGTATCTGCAGAGAGGAACAAACAAGGAAACTGGATGGAAAAGAGAAAACTGGACAGCACCACTGTGAGGCCTCTGCTGACCATGAAGTCAGGCTACGCACAAATAAATGAATCACAATCACTTTAACAAGTGCAATAATGTGGAGGGAATATGAAAAACAATGTATGAACTCACATGGTGACATATGTATTTAGTAGCAAGGGTATAATGTGACTTGGACTGACTGCTGTACAGGTGTGGTTTATGTTATCTGGACAACTCAACATCAATCAAGTTACTAATCAGAGGGAAGTTCGCCAAAATGACACTGAAACACTTTTGTGTCACTGATTATCTTGAATTTCTAGCCCTCACTTCATTGTCCTACATGTAAAATCCTGATAACTCAAACCATATTTTATTGATGGTGAGTAAATGGTAAAAAAAAAAAAACATCAGTTGCTAAGAGAGGGTTCACCTGTCATCCTCACGACTCCTGCTTCTTCCTCTTCCATACATCCGTCCACGTGAGCTAGAAATAAAAAGTATTTTTTTCTTTTTAACACATTCAGGTAAAACATGAAACTCTTGGTAAGAACGGTGTAAGGCTGGACAAGTTGACAAGCTCTTTGAGAAAACTCACTCTCGTGGACTCTCAGAGCGTCGGGGCCGGCGCTCATACGAGGGGCTGCGGGATCTGTATCGGTCATGGCTGCGGCTGCGGGAACGGCGTCGTCGACTGTCCCGGTCGTAGTCGTCGTAGCGTGAGGACCTGCCTGGAGATCTCCTCTCCTTTGATTTCATCTGACTCGGTGCTGTCACACACAATAAAGTAGGAGACTTTATTGTGGAGACAAATAAAGTCTTGAGGAGACAAAGCTCAGCCCAATAATGGAAACTGCATGGGTCTTAAAGATAACAAGTTCTGTGTCCTGTGTGTCTTTCAGTGTGCGTCTGTCTGTGGCTAATCCGTGATTTTGAATTTTGCTATTTTAATTCATGTTCATTTTACTAAACTGAAACAGACACACTTACTCTTTCTGTCACCCTGGGCAAACTGGATTTCAATCTGCCGGCCACACACCCACTTTCTATCGAGGCTGTGAAGAGCATCCTCCGCATCGCGAACATCTTCAAACATGCTGGGTTGTTAAGGGCTTTGTTTGTTGTCTTTGCATTAATAAGGCCACACAAATTTAAACAAATGCTTAATTTCTGCCCCAAAAAGCTGAATTGAGCAAAGATAAATCAATTCCTTCTCATGGAATAAGGTAATAATTTGATTCTAACAGCTGACTAATCAAGAATTGATGGACTTCTTGTTTTTGTCATTCACAGCTGCTTTATAAGCAGTGCTAGCAGACTTTTAGGTTTTTTCCTTCCTTTCCTTTCAGACAAAACTCAATTAAACATTTACTTTAATTTGCATGGCCCAATACACAGGTCAAAAAAAGTCATTTTTTAAAATTTAATTTAGATATGTATTGTTTTATAGGCAAAGTCAATAAAAGACTGATAAAACACTGTAATTCAATTGGTAGAGATAAAATATGAAGCAAGCATATTACATACATGAAGCTGTTGTCTACGGGGTCGCAACACCACAAATAGATTACAAAATTTTAAAAAAAATCCAATTATATACATTAATGCTTCATTAAGTTGTGTTTTGATTAAAATTAAAATGTCAATGCTGACACCTGATTTTGTTATCATGTTGAATTTGTGGATTTGTCTTGAGAGGATACAAAATAATTCGAGCATGTTACCTTAACCAAGCTTGACTTTGAACTTCATCTTGATCTTTACACTCTTATCGACTCCCAGAGGGACTTGGGTTTTCCTGCTTGCCTTTTCCTCTTAAACCTCTTTTCTTTTCCCCACTCTTTGCCGCCATATCCAAGCTTTGTCTCCGTCCTCCCTTTTCCTCTTCATGCTTTACATTCTCTTTTCAAACTTTTCCCTCTCTCTGTATCCTGAAGGCCTCTGTGACTTGTCTTTACAGCTACTCTACATGGGTCTTTGTTACTCTGTGTGGCCGGTTCCACAACTGGATGCTTTTACAATTTCTGAAGCAATGACAAAGAAATGTAAGTTAGATATTTACATTAAATTATGTGCAAGCAAGATATAAACATACACATCTCCTCTGCTGAAAGGAAATTAAAATGGTTAGCATGTATCAAGAAAACATTTGGATTTAACTCTTCTCACTCATTAGGAAAGGATATTGAATGTATGCAAATCCTCTTGGTTGACGTGTATAGAAGTCAAGTGGGATGTAGACATCTACTATTGGCCCATAACGGCCAAACTCACGCCGCAAATCCTCAGGCCTGAACACCGTAAATACAAGCATAACTCAACTGACCACCTACCCATATAATCAACTAATAACATCTTGAAAAATACTGGTGAGTGGGATATGATATGCAAACTTCATGTGCAATGTACAATGCAACCTGAAACCCACTAACAGGACTCAGCCTGACATCACTAGATATATGGGTGACAAACCAACATAAAAGTGTCTTAATAAGATGTTTGGTCACCATGAGCCGCAAGAGCAGCTTCAACGCTCTTTGACATTGATTGTACAAGTCTCTGCAACTCTGCTGGAGGGCTGGAGCTACAAGATCCTGTACACTGAGAGGGCTGCAGTGCATAAAGCCCACATTACACATTTGAGAGTTCAGTGGTGTAGTGTGTAGTTTGCACCAACGAATGCTACAGGCCTGAATGCCGGACCCCCACAGTGAGAGGGTCCACTGGCTCTCTTATGCGGTGTGAGCGATTTTCCACTTATATTCTGACTAATCACCTTCATCCTATATTAACATTTAAATCCCAATGAGGATGAATGCCCCCATCCACAGGGAACGAGCACTCACAAAATGGTTTGATAAGGATGAAAATGATGTGAATCATGATGCTGTGACCCTCACAGTCACTACAACTCACATGGGAGATTTTTGACAGACGTGTTAACCAGCTCTGCATCATCATCATCATCATCATCATCATCAAAACACCAAATGAGAAGGTAGCTTTTGGAAGAATGGTGCGCCATCCTTCCTGTAAAGTCTCAGAGACTTGTAAATCTCCCAAATTTACGAACATTTTGTAATCAATTGAGGCCAATTTGACCCCGGTGATTCAAACCTCCAGAAACTGATTACTATAAAACTTGTTACCCAAGTTTATGTGTCAGGTACTTTATGTGTCTAAATAGCCCTTTTAATAAAACACAACCTGCTCCACTTAACCCCCTTATACATCAAAGTTCCTGTGGAAATCGTGTTTTTTTCCCCCTCCCAAATGTCATATTACCTATCAGTGGTTCTCACACTACTACAGGTGTGGTAATGTTTGATTAGAGCCCTTAAAGCAGCGGGACGTTTTTGGACGATTATAAATGGCATTTTAGATTTCCCCAGTGTCACCCAAAACAGCTGACCCCAGAGAAACACTGATGCACAATGCTCATCATGTATTGAGAGACGTTTAACACTGAATGAGGTCAAACTGAGCCCGAAGACATCAGGAGGGTTAATTTGTCACCCTTCTGGAGGATTTCTCCTGTATGAAATCGGGTTACATTCATTTGCATTTGTAAAAAACCTTTATTTATCGATCATGTGTGGCGTGCACGGGTCAAACTAACAAATAAACACACATACCAATTGCCGTTAGGACAAACAATGCACGTGCCTCCCCAAACAACAACACTGATTTTGTTACGTTAGCCGCATTAGCATGAACTTGGGCTAGCTACGTCGTTGAATATGAACCAAATGGCTTATTAATCTTGGTTCAGATGGACAGCTGTTTTAAGCCTCGGTGAGCAAATTAAAGGCCAAACAAACACTAACAAAGCCAGTCGTTAAGTTGCGACCGACGTCGGTTACGTTAGAAATATAGAAAATAACGTGCACAGCCTGTAACGTTAACCGACACGTAAGGTTAACAAAGAAAATACATTAAGGACAGCGAAAGAAAGGCCATGCTACGGGTAAAAAATCACAGCATTTCTCATTTTCAGTGCACCCACGGGTTAGTTAACGTTAACTTGTGACTCCTCTAAGCGCTTACCGTTAGATGGTTAGCTCACTAAGCTAACGTTAGCATGAGTTAGAGCATGATTTGTGTTCGCAGCCGTGCTTGAGTGCGGACTCACCTGGACTCATCAGAGATATTTCGGACGAACAGAGACGTGTTTGGAGGCCTCATGTATCTGGCCATAATCACAACTCGTGTAACTTGCGTGTGAGTTAGCTAGCTACACTCGCTGCTAAGTTTATTTAGAGAAAAGAAAAAAGCTGCAACGGTAAGGTTGGGCGCATGCGCAGTAATAACGCGCCTTCCTCTTCTTTCTCTTCTTCCCAGTCTGCTCACTCCAGATCTTCCTAACGGAGCTACTGTTACAGTTAAAGAAAGGGAGAGGAGGTTAAAGGGCAAAAGACACCTTGTGAGAGGTTTAAGTCAGCTCACACCAGGACAGCCAGTGTGGATTACAGACACCAAGACCCAGGGCACACGCCCAGGCACACACCTCCTTGACTCCAGAGACATTTACACCTGTTCCTGCCAGGATTAGGTTTGGCAGAGTGGTGGTTAAACCCCACAAACTGGATTGATGAGCATAGCAAATTATGAGAGAGTAAAAGTGAAGAAGTTGTATCTTTGAGTTTAAGAAATGTTCACTCTGAATTAGTAAGTGTAATATGCAAGAAACACTTATGCTGAGCTTTGAGTTTGGCAAGTTTTGATTAGATAAAAAAAAAAACCTTTTGTTTGTATGCAGGTTTTTGTAAGAAAGGGAGATGTGGTGTAATCTGAGTTAATACTGCAGTATGCTCTTATTTTGAAGGGTTACCTTGCTACCGAAAGGAAGTCCTATTCAAGCCCATAGATTGGTGGTAACTATTTGGTTTTCAAGACTAAAGGGTTTTTTTCTGTAAATATAGCTTATTAAGGCACTCCCACTGCATGACAAAGAAAAAAAAAGCTTTGCAGGACAATCTGTCTACAAGACATGTACTGTAAGTAGAACTTTGTTAATAGCTATAACTGTGGTCTCTTTTGTTTGTTGTTTTAATACTAGGTGTGTCAGTACCTGCTCAGGTCAGGTTTTTATAGGTTTTTAGATTTTAAGTTGAGGGAAAGCCGAACCAGACTAGACCTCTGGATCCCTGGAAGGAAGACCTCTGAATTCAAGAGGCGAGAACTGCCAGCCTCACCTGTCTCCTGCCACGGCGGCTGGGTCAAGATCACAAACTGCACAGTTCCACTCTGAGCAGTCCACACTGAGAGTGTTTGTAGAGGTGTTTTTGACATGCCTTTTGTTTTGACTTGACTTGACTTGACTTGACTTGACTTGACTGGGAAACGACACAGGCACTGCGGCCCCTCATGATGACTTAAAATATTTGGTGGCCCTTACCCCCATAAAAGTTGCGCATCCATCCCTGGTTTATATTGTTGATGTGGTGTATTATTGTTTTTTGATCAATAATTTCATTGCAAAACGGATTTAAAGTGGCTGTTTCCAGCGGGGTCCCTTGACCTCTGACCTCCAGATCTGAATGAAAATGGGCTCTCTGGGCAACCACTCTCCCCTTTGCAGACATGCCCACCTTATGCTAATCCCATGCAGTCCAAATGTGTTCTTCTGGCCTGTTGTAAATAGATAGATAGATAGATAGATAGATAGATAGATAGATAGATAGATAGATGTACTTTATTGATCCCAAACTGGGAAATTCCCAAACAGGTAAAACGGTGTATTTGTGCAGACTGGGGCCTAAACAGTCTTGGAGTTGCATCAATCGGCTTTGACTGGAAAGCTGAGACTCTCGTGGATTCAATGAGCCACATTTGATTCATTTGTGATGATGTTAGACCCCATAGCAGCCATTTCATTGTAGTGAGACCATTTTTTCCAACTTGACATCACTATATAAAATGACCTATAGTGACCTCTAGGAGAATCACAGCCTCATCAAACTTCATAGCCACAAAATAGAGGAGAATTCAAAAACAAAAATTGCAGTAGATTTGCAATACACACAGAATCGGCACCCAAGTTTAGTGATAGTATGGAATCAGGAGATATGTGTATCGTCTCAGCCCTGTTGATCCTAGTGATTGTGCTGTTGCTGAAACAGTGATTTGTGAACAAGTGTGAGGTTGGAGCAAGTTTATATTGAGAATTGAGATTGTGATTCAGCTGTATGAGGGTGCATCCAGTCAGACAGAAAAAGTGGTTGAAAATAACTCGGTTTAAAAAACCAAAGAAAGAGGGACAAAAGAAACCATTTGTTTTCTGAACTGAAACTGAGGGATCTTTATGGAGTTGAGCTGAACTGTACATTGAACCTATGGTTATTACTATTTGTAGTAGTACTAGTAGTAGTAGTATAAATAATATCAGTGAGTTGGCCTTTTAACTGCAGTATATTTTTACAGCAGTACTTCGACTGCAGTAAAACACCAGCAGAGTATCAGTACTTCCACCTGAGTAGCAGTTTGTAGTACCCAATGATGATAATACAATCAAATTTACACACAATGCGCATGCTTTTTAATATGTCTTACTTCTTTTGTTGTTTCTTATAATTTAATCCTTCTCTTGGGAATGTGAGCACGTGCGGTTGATCCAGTTTGCCCTCGGGGATCAGTAAAGTTTTTCTGACTCTGATATGAGCCGGTGTGCGCAAAAAGGAACCAACGTGCCGGGGACGCGACGTCGACACGAGCCTATTTGCGGTGAACACTCGCCTATATATTTGCCGCGCCGGAAACGTAACGTCCTCTTCTAGTGATCAAACATGGCGGTGAGTACCCAGTTCATACATATGACGGCGACAGATGTGAAGTTGCCGAGTAAATCCACAATCATCGGAGTTATAATGTCATCCAGATTACGGTTCACTGCACCGCTGTGTGGGGTTAGGTTTATTAAATTAATCCCAAGCCGTATTTGTGCTGTTAGGTGACGGGATGGAGGTTAAAGTTGGGATACTGAGCCATGCTAACAGGCTAGCCGCGGCGTAAAGTCACACCAGAAGGGATTCCTTAAATTTTACATGTATTCCACTGGATTAAACATCAGATTACATCGGTATAACGACACCCTGGGTGTAATGTTGCTGTGTTTTGTGTACCCGGTCCATCGTGTGTGTGTAATCCTTAATCCGGAGTCGGAAGTGGTCGGTGACGGCGGCGGCGGCAGTGGGATATGTACGGACATGTCCGTTCGCACTTATCTGCGTTTGGAGCTGATTTGCAGAACCGACTCAGACGTCGGTGTATACAGTTATGAAGGGTGGTTAATCTCAGGTTTGGACTGGGATTAGGTGGCCTTTGCTAACCTGTTAGCGCAAGTTAAACAACCCGTCAGGAAGCTAGCAGGGCTAAATCAACATGTCAGTAGCAGCTAACGAGGTATGGAGTCAGTTTCAGCAGGATGGAGATGGAGAGGCTGCTGTTTGGCCAAGGAGTTTAGAAAAGTCTTTACTTGGTGTTGTAGTGAAGACACTTTTTTTAATGGCTTGTTTGACTCTGTGTTTCTTCTCCAGGACCAGGGCGAGAAGAAGGAGAATCCCATGAAGGAACTCCGCATCCGCAAGCTGTGCCTGAACATCTGCGTCGGGGAGAGTGGAGACAGGCTGACCCGGGCCGCCAAGGTGCTGGAGCAGCTCACCGGACAGACCCCCGTCTTCTCCAAGGGTGGGTGTCCTGCGGAGCTGTTTACTGACGCCTCCTCCTACATGTTTGAGTCTCTACACTCCACACTGCTAATTCTGCAAACCAGGCCTGGGCCGGATTCATGTTGATCTGCTGTTTGATGCCCTCGTGCTATGTTGTGCTGCATTATTGGTAGCTAATCTTAATTGTCCAGATGTGGAAATTTGCCTCCAGTTTCTCACGTTGGTGAAAACGCATCACGGTAAATCACAACGCATACGATGATAAAAACATAACATGCAGAGCACAGACAACAGCGGACATGGTTCCAGTGTGAATGGTGTTAATGAGGCCTTCTCAGTTGGCTGCAGTGGCTCCACAGCGTCGTCTTGAGGCAGTTTTATGAATTCTTTATAAAGGGGATCAACGGGATCAGGTGATCCAGATCAAACTGTCCTGATTTTTGTTTCACCTGCATTTCATAAAATTCTTAGTTTTCTCTGCTCTTTCCCAGGAATTTCACCGGCCCGGTTTATAACTCCATATAGTCTATTTTTTGTTCTTAGGCCCCAGGTGCCCATATCATATACACATCAAAAGTTTAAATTCATCCTAACTTAAAAAAAGTTTTGAAGATGCTCCTGTCACTTCTGTTTTCTTGATGTTTTGGTTGTACATTTCAGTGTGCACAAGCAAGAGGGCACACACTGAAAATTGACACTCTTGTGCTAAATAAGATGGGTTTTAGTAAGTGGTTTAAAGGGGCGGGTAGATCGCTCTTCATCCAGACGCCTCTGATTCAGGCCTGGGTTGCGTGTCAAGACACTGAATCGTGAAGAACGGTGCTTTTCTGTAGCAGAGACTGACCTCTTACTGACTTTTGGAAGAGGTCAGCAAGAAGTGATTTCTCTGATCAGTGGAAGTGTTACAGCTCTGTGTTCAACATGTGGTCCTTTCCTCCTCTTGCTCCCTGCAGCCCGCTACACTGTGCGATCCTTCGGCATCCGTAGGAATGAAAAGATCGCTGTCCACTGCACCGTCCGTGGAGCCAAGGCAGAGGAGATCCTGGAGAAGGGACTCAAGGTGAGGAAGTGATGTTGACCTGCTGTGCCGTGTTTTGACGTTTCCTTTTTAGGTGTTTTTCGATTTGTCTTTTCTTACTCCTGAAAATTTGGTTCAGCTTGGTAAAAAAGTTGCTACCTTTGGCATGTGTTTTTGTTGAAGTGTAATATTAGAAGATAACCACCTTTTTTCTTAGTAGGACTTAATTTAGGTGTTAAATTAATGTGAGTAGTTTACACAAGCATGATGTAAAGGTTTGACTAGAAAGTTTTTTGTTTGTTTTTTTGTTGCCATAATGTGTCCCTGCTCCTCCTCCTGTGTCCAGGTGCGTGAGTACGAGTTGAGGAAGAACAATTTCTCTGACACCGGGAACTTTGGCTTCGGCATCCAGGAGCACATCGATCTGGGTATCAAGTACGACCCCAGCATCGGCATCTACGGACTGGACTTCTACGTGGTGAGTGGCTCACCACTCTAGTTACCTGGAGGAGAGATCTTGTGTGACGGGTCGTTCAAATTAACACAAATCCAGCTAATGAACTGGTTTCATTCTTACAGATGAAATAGATTTAACAGACAGATCTGAGTTTTGTGGTTAATTGGTGTTTTTATTGAGGAGCGCATACCAGATATTTGGAGAGCATTAGTGTCCTGACATAGTTATATGAAGGGAAGTGATGCAGAAAATCTGCTCACTTACTAGAATTTGCAAATTTCTGATTTATAATTCTGCTTCTTAAACCTTTTTTTTTTTTCAAGTTTGTTTTAATATTTGTCAGGATGAATAAAATCTGTTCTCTATAAACCTGAAGTTGTACCAGTAAAGTTGTGAGCATCCTGAAGGAAGGTTTTGGAGTTTTTCCCCAGGATGATGGGACTGTTAAACCTTTTTAATAAAACTTAAATCACTTTCTTCACTAACAGCTTTGCAGTTTTCAGGGTTTTGAGTGATGTCAGTTGGGCTTGTAGGGAACACACTGAACCTTATTTGAGTTGTTAGAAGATGGGTTTTATTTGGTAAATGTGGTGTTCTGTGCATTGTCCCTCGTGCAGCTGCAGACTAAACCCGTTCTGCTTGTGTGGACCTGGTTTAACTGCACACATTTACCTACGTTTAGCTGTTGAGGCTAACTAGAGTGATTAACATTAGCATGGAGAATCCCTAAGTCACTAAAAAACACTCAGGCTGAAGTTATTTGGTTGTTTCTGAGCTCATCTAACCCACTCCTCCTCCTCCTCCTCAGGTCCTGGGCAGGCCCGGCTTCAGCATCGCTGACAAGAAGCGGAAAAGAGGCCGCATTGGTTACAAGCACCGCATCCGTAAAGAGGAGTCCATGCGCTGGTTCCAGCAGAAAGTGAGTACATTTTGAACACGGTCAGACATTAAATGGGATTTTAACCTGCTCACATTCAGCTGCTGATGTGTGATGAAAGTATTTCAGATTTAGCAAAGCCCTTGTAGCAACTAGAACACAAATAAAGTGCTTGGCTTTGTTAAACACAAACATAAAAATGCATACCATCTCCACAATGACATCATGCAAGCAAAATGACCCTGTACATGTTGAACATGATGTATTTTTATCTCGATGTTGAGATACTGTCGGTTACAGTCTCATAACGGTCTTCTCCCCTGTCTCCTCTGTCTCTGCAGTACGATGGCATCATCCTCCCTGGCAAGTAAAGGACGGCCTTTTTGACCTTGTTTGTAACAAACTAATAAAATGGAAAAAATGCCAATCTTGGTCTGTGGTGTTACTGGAAAAAAACCCTCTGCACTAGTCTGACATTTGTCTTGCCGGTGTCACGTTAGCAGTTTCCCGCTGTGACAGTTGAGTCCAGGTGGCTTGTGCACCTGTAGCAAGTCAGGACAGCTGCATACATGTTTAAAATGGATTTCTGGAGCTTGATGTACACCTCAAGAAAACGGCGGGAACTTTGTCCATAAATGTATATTATCTAATCACACTTGCCGAGACCATCCTTCAAAATAAGCTGGTTCATACATTTATCACTTTCCTAGTTGTGGGCCTCATTTTTAAATTAATCTGTGAAGTTTGGGGGAAAGGTCTCGGTTGCTGTTTGATCCTCAGACCACAGGGGGGCAGTAGTTGGCAGATTTAAACCACAACAGGTGATGAGATGGGTGATATTTCTGAGGTGCTGCTTGACAGATGAATCAGCTCACATTTTGGGACAACAAGTATGGGCATGTGACGGGGTGTGTTTCATACCTCAGCGGGTCTGTCGCTGTAAAAATAATTCATTCAATACAGACGAATATGAAATGTAGAAAACACATGGTATTGAGTTTATTCTCATCTAGCGGGTCTCTCAAACGGTTCCACCTTGAGATTTTGCCCTCAAGGGATCTTTGTTGGTTCCTGTCTACACCAGGGGAGTTACAGTTTGAGTGACATGGATTTTCATGGCTGAGTCTTTGCACAAAATGCTGCATCCTCCTGGTTGGGGAGATGTTTTTATGTTGCCAGCCTGGGTTAGTCTCCTGGTAAAAAACTGGGATCTTGTGGGTCATTGACAGACACTGACTTAATCAACGTTGAGGTTGGGGAAAAAAAAAGTCATACTTCACCTACTAAACCGTTCACATCAGAGGGAAAATTAGCAGATAATGAAGAGACAAATGAGTGACCAGCAGAAACACCAAAGGGAAATGTCCTTTTAGTGCCTGGATTTTGAAAGACGGCTTGACACAAAGCAAAGGAAAAACTGAGTTGGAGATCACCATGAGTCTGGCCAGTGGTGGGAAAAAATACTCAAATCCTAAAAGTGGCAATACCACACCAGAAAAATACCTCTTAAAAAAACAAAAAAATCTATATTCAGAATCTAACCTGCACAAATGTATGTCAAATTGCTAGTAATATGTAGTTAAGTATGAAAAGTGCGAGTAATTGTGAACATCAGGTCTTTTCAGTGCCAAATTACTGCTGCATTAGCCGTTAGGAAGTATTTAATGCTGTAGCTCTAACGGCTCCACATCCTGTTGGCTGGTTCACACCCTGACAGCAGCACATCTGATGTTTTGTGTGGAAAAACTTCTTCTGCAAAGTAAACAAATGACCACAGCCATCAGATAAATGTAGTGCAGGAAAAGTATAAAGCACCGCAACATGCAAACAGTCAAGGGCCAGCACCTCGAAACTGTATTTTTAGTTACTTTCTGCTACCTAGAGAAAAACTTGGCATCACTTTCTAATAATGTTCCTTAACAAATGATTCATAAGGTCCTCATAAATATTTAAAAATAGATAAAACAGATACAAATATGGTTATAAATATATGTAACTATTGACAAATCAGAGTAAGATAAAGGGGTTAGAGATGTGTCACAACTAATACATGAACAAAAAAAAGCCATTATCGTTTGTATATCTTATTTGTAAATAGTTAACACATTTATCAACATATTGGTAAGTGGTGTTCAGAAACATGAATATGTGGAGGAATGATAATCTTAAATATGTATTAATGTCTCAGTAGTCATTTAGGAACACTTATGAAGTGTTACCAAAATAAATCAATGAATATATGTGTTTTAAATAAATAAAATGTATGTAGGTATGTAATGTGTATTTCTATCTCTATCTATGTCTCTTTCGCTATCTAGCTAGTTATTCATTTTTAATTGTTAATTTAATTATTTGTGGTCAAAAGGTGTGCGTTTCCCAGCAGGAAATAAAGTCACAGAGGCAGTTTGAGTTTGGATCAGATTGGCTTTATTCGGTGAAACCCCGGCCCTGCAGCGCCTCGCCGCCTCATGCTCAGCAGCAGGACGGAGACAAATTCAGAGGGACTTGGCCAATCAGAGGAGGCAGATTAGCCTCATTGATTCCTCTCGATTTCAGAAGTGAGACTGAGTTCACGCTGACTGATTCATCGCTTTGCTCCTGAACCCAAACCCCCTGCTCCAAAGGCCCCGGCCGCTCAGCACTTTGTCTTCTCCACCCAGCAGAGTTTCACCGCCTCGTCGTTTGGTAGGAAATCACTTTGGTTACAAATCTGACATCTGACGGCAGCAAATGTTGACACAGGCACACACACACACACAGGTGAGTGGACACTTTGCCATCAGGTGCTCTCCTGTCAGTGCATTTTTCACTTTTCCCTTCATTTTTCTGATTTTTTAAAAATTTTGTCCTTTTTAAAAATAGTCTACAGTGTGTTTCTCTGGGAGGGTGTGAATGTGGGGTGTGGACAAAAAATAATGTACAAATAAATTAACTTTACTTTAGGTTACTATGGCTACCCGGCCCACCCCTGCTTTCTACTCCATTGCACTTAAAAAACATATTTAAATACTACATCACTAACTTTTTTTTTTTTTTTTTTAAATATATCTTACTTTTATCACAGTTAGGCTACCCTACTTCTGACAGACTGATATTATACAGTACATAAATAACACAATAAACACAGGCATGTTCATTGCTGACCTGTTCCTATCTTTGTGAGAAATGTTTCAAGTTTGTTGATGAATCATTGTAGTTTTTACAGGAAAAAAAAGAAAATGAATGGCTCAATTCCTAATCAGCCACTTAACATTTCAACCATTCGCTCTGCAACACAACACACTCCATACACACACACACACACACATTCAGACATAAACTTTTGCATCACACACTCTACCTAGATACACATTTATACACATGTACTGCTTCACAGTTGTCTTGACGCCGGCCCGCTTCTATCCAACCCCAGAATATACAGCATCTCCACCTGTATCGTCCTGACAAAACCACCGTCTCTCTCTCTCTCCATCCTCCTCTCTCTACACCTCCATCTGCTCAGCTCTCCATTTCTCTCCCCTTTCACCTCTTTTTTTTCCCCATCTATTTTCCATCGATCCGAACCCCTGAGACCATGTAGGACGATGCCAGCTCTCTTTTCTGTTTCTGCACAACCTGTGGCAAATGCTTGATAGTGACACAGAGCAGCTCTTTGCCATATTTTCGACTCACTGAGCCCCAAATTTGATCTGGCAGGATTTAGAGTTATAACAGAGACCACAAATCATGTAAAAGGCACCAGATTACTTTTTCTAAGTCGCCTGTAAAGTCAGATCATTGACCAGATGCAGCTTTCAAAAGCCAAGCTGCAAAGGTCATTTTATTTTGTGAAAGATATTTGGATCACGGCATTATAGCATTTATTTTGATATTGTAAATGATGTATGCACAGGCTCTTTTGATTATGAAAATGTATCCAAGTATATGTATTATTGGATGCCAACACAACCTGATGTGCATTAAATCTGTTGCCTTTAGGGATGTAGTTTTTTGCAGAACTGTGGGATAATGATATGAAAAACCTTGTGCTTGTGGTGACATCATGGTATTTGTGTTATTTTGAAATGTGTTTATTTATTTATTATTTGCAGGGGAGGAGGGATTCATTTGAGCACCTGCCTGCAGAAATCTGGGCACGGCCCTGCTCTTTCTAATCTGTGTGAATCTATCAGTTTGCTCCCATGCATCTAATAATTTAGCTCCTAATGTAATAATAATATCTTGTTTGTCATTTAATGCCTCACCTTGTCCCCAGAAATATAGTCTACACTTCTATAGGCATGTTTTGAACTTTGAGTGGATGTAAGATGCAGCTGCTGTACAAACAGAAAACAGAGCAGACATAATCCAGATGTTCTCCTGATGTTTCCATCCCTCCTCACGTCTAGTCTCTCCCTCCCTCCCTCTCTCTCCGTCCCTCTCTCTCTAGGCTGTGGTGGTCTGCGATGGGGTCACGCTGCTCTCTCTGCTCCTGTTCTTCCCAGGCTGGGCCGGCTCTTCGTGGGCCGGGGTGTTGCGGTGCTGCGGCCGGCGGGGTGCGTGGCGAGGTGGGAGGGTCAGGGTGCAGCAGGACACCCCCACCGTGGGCTCGGGCAGCTCCTCTGCCATGGACCAGCTATCTGTGGCGGGGTCGTACTTCTGGACGGCCGCCTTGTACCGCTTCTCCGCCTCGTTCCAGCCTCCCAGCAGGTAGAGCTTCTCGGCCAGCGGCGACAGGCCGGCGGTGCTGACGCCCAGGGGGAGAGGGGCGGCGCGGCTCCACACTCCGCTCTCCGGTGAGAACACCTCCACGGAGAGCACATCCACACGCTCGCCGCCCGGTCCCAGCTGGCTTCCTCCCACCACGTACACCTTCCCTCCGACGGTGGCGGAGCAGTGCCAGCCGCGGGGCGTCTCCAGCGGGGCCCTCTCGCTCCAGGAGTCGGTCTCCACGTTGTAGCACGCCACCGAGCGGGAGTAGGCGCAGTTGATGTAGCCGCCGGTCACCAGGATGTCTCCGGAGGGCAGGGTGGCGCTGGAGTGGCAGCAGCGGGGCACCTCCATGGGCGCACGCATCTGCCAGGTGTTGGAGGAGGGGAGGTAGCTCTCGGTGGTGGCCAGCAGGCCCTCCACGTTGCGGCCGCCGATGGCGAAGAGGCGGCCGCCGGTGGCAGCCAGGGAGAAGTGGGTGCGGCGCTGGCGCATGCTGGCCAGGTGGAGCCAGGTGTTGAAGCGAGGATCATATCTGATGGAGCCAAGAGGAGAGAGCAGAGGAATATTGAGGCAGTGTTTGGGTGTTATATAAATATTGTGATATGAGAGATACTGATCTTGTCTTGTATTTTTAGAGATGATATTCTGATATGATTCTGATGAGTGTTGTCTTCTCCGGTGTTCAAAGGCTGCACTGCAGTAAAGGAAGGCTTTTTTCTGAAATTAGGCTGTTAGACTCTTCTGGCTATTCTTTTATTTGTGTTATTCTAATTTGTCATCACATTCATGTTACAAATAATTTATCAAAAATCACTTGTGTGTAAATATGTAATGAAAGCAAACCCCTGCAGTATGGACACAGTATTGATATGGAGGTATTTGATTTTGTCCATATTTCCCAGCCCTGTGATGTATCACCTCTCCAATGGTCATTTAAAAGTGTATGGATCAAGATGCACATTCACATAATGTTTTTATATGATTTATTCTCCCACTGAGGTTAGCTGATTTCCCCACAAAGTAACTGTCTTTATATTCCGGCGGGCTCCTACCTGCTGAGGGTGCTGACTGCGTGCTTGGCCTGGTTGCGGGCGTCGTTCTGGTCCTCTCCTCCTGCCACGTACAGGAAGCCGTCCATCACAGCCACACACTGGTTGAAGCTCTTGGCGGGCAGCTGGGACAGGTGGCGCCAGGTGGCTCCGCTCTCACGGGGGTCTCTCCACAGCACCTTAGTGCAGAGGGGTCAAAGGTCAGCCCCAACATGCGCTTCTCTTGGTTGCTGGTGATGCAAAGTTTCATGGACACACACATCAGCCACTCACCTCTCGACTCAGGGCGCGTTCGGTGATGGAGGGGCGCCCGCCGATAGTGAGCAGGGTCTGCTGCCCGGCTCGGACCTGCGTGCGGCGGGACTGCAGGGTGTTCTGCTGGTAAGGCAGCAGGTGGTAATTCATGGCGTCGACCAGCAAGCGGTGACACTGAGGGTCCAGCATCATGCGGGCCACGGGCTGAATCTGGCTCACCAGCTCGCTGGCGGGGATGGTCTCAAAGCGCACGTGGGACAGGAGCTCTGCAGCGTGAGCCTGACGGGTGGGCTCGAAATCGAGCCACTTCATGGCCAGCTGTGGAGAGAAATGTTCTCAGTGTAACAGAATAAATGAAAAATATAATGCAGCCCAATACCACAGATATTAATAACAGGAAAATCCAACCTCTAACACAACTCTCGCACTGTTAGACACATTTTTTGTGGCCCCCATTTTTGCAGCTCCAGTATTTTATAGTGGAGCTGCATTAGAAATATCTCAGCATGATATAATGTTGCCTACATTTGGCCAGTTATCCACAGGTGTAAGAAAAATGCAGCAGCAGACAAGTGGCTGTTGTTGAATTTTTCCTTTAAGTTTGTTAAACCTAAGAGCCATTCCACCAAAACTGACTTTTAGGAAATAATGAAATATCAAGACTTAAGATTATCTTTCTTTTATCTTAAAGAATATGATATGAGTGTGTGATATTTTGACAAAACTAATATAACAATAGGAAAAAGGACAAAAAATATATCTACCATTGCCTGGTTACAGCTTAAGGGCCTTAAGGGACGGTCACATGGTTTACATTATATCCACGTTCGTGCGCTGCATGCGTGACCGTGACCGTGCATGTGCTCGTATATGAACGCCTGTACCGCGCTGAGGCACACCTCCTCCAACCGTGCCAGAGCGGAGGAAGTGTACTGTACTGAAGCACGGAACGGAGCGATCAGTCAAATAATCCAGATTTTGGGGTCAGACGTGGGCTAATGTGAGTAGGCCCTAAAAGTCAATATTGGGACTTTTAGGACTTGGAGCAAGAGTTTCTTGTGGGACTGCAGTTTACCATTTACAAAACAGATGGAGCAAAAGTATTACTGTTCATTCAAATGTAAAAAAAACAAAACAAAAACAAAAAAAAAACGTGACTAGAGTAAATTAAATTAATGGAGTTATTCTTAGTCTGGCACTGACAGACTCACACTTGCTCCTGTTTATAAATACAACCATCAATGCTTCCCTTCTCCCCCGGCTGCCTGGCTATTTGGGTCTGTGAGGGGGCTCTGTATTAATAAATGAGCCATCCTGCATACAGTGAGTTATATTGGGGATTTCTGCTCACAGAGGACCTGCAGGTGACTGGCTTGGGCTCATGGAGCTGCGCTCTGCCCTGAACAGCTGGTCTGGGCTCTGTTTTTAGGTCTGACTGAAAATAGCTATGAGCTTGTGCACAGGAAGGCCTTAGACGCTGCTGAGAGAGGGAGCCCGGAGGCTGGTGGGTGACTTCCTCCAAACGGACCTGGCCTTTCCTCTCAGTTAGGGTATGAGAGGACATGTTGCGGAACTGAATAAAATAAAATAAAAAAAGAGAGCTGAACTCAGTTTTTGCTAATTCTGGCTCCCAACTCCTTTTGTCATCTCAAAAAGTAAGAGTAGCATGTAATATGAAGAAAATTTCATGCCACTCTCAGGCTTTTCAATTTCTTTAAAAATGATTTTCGAGGAAAACATGCTTCTTGTATGACAGTCATGACAAACTGATTATCTCCTTGGAGGTGTATGAATCATGGATCATCATTTGCTTAAAGGTGACCCTCTGAGCTCTGACCTGGAAGGTGGTGACCTCCGAGGGCAGCATCAGCGCGTCGTCCTGCAGGAAGGCGGTGATCTGCTCCAGGGTCAGCTGGGTGAACAGCGGCGTCTCCGAGAACTGCATGAAGTTGTCCAAGACGAAGCGGCGGGCGGCGTCACGCACGGGCAGCAGGCCATAGGCGGCGGCGATGTTCCAGATGTAGACGCAGGTCTGCACGTTGAGCTCGGCCAGCAGGAAGTCCATGCACATCTTGAGGAGCTGGGGGATCTGCAGGGTGGCGGCGGCGGAGACGGTGCAGCCGATGGTGTAGAGGGACATGTGGACGCGACCCAGGTAGGCGAAGGTGATCACGTTGGCCAGGCCTGGAGACAGAGGGACATTTAACATCAGTGGAGTAAAATCTGAGTCTCTTAGAGGGGAAACTACACATTCATCAGTAAGATGGAGCAAAGGCCACAGAGGTTGATGATCTCTGCCTCCCTACCTGAAACCCTGGCTGCTCTGACTGGACGCACTGGGAGTCCCTCTCTAGATACGACTGGAAGGCTGTGAAACTGCTTCCTAACATCCCTGGACATCGTTAGGCCTCTTGATATTTTTAAAACAGTTTTAGCAGTCTCTTTTTAGATTTATTCATGTATTATTGTTGATTCAATGTGTGGCCTGTGTGCATTGATATGTGTTTTATTCTATGCCAGTTTACACAAAGCAAATTTCCACCAATGGATAATAAAACACATCTGCTCTATTCCATTCTATTCTATTGGACACTTTATAGAAACATCAATTTCTATTTACTTCTAAAGCCCTTAATGGCAACTTGCCATCATAAACACCATCATATATCACTTCCTTTTTAAGCTGCTCCTGTAGTCAGTATTTGACTGGCTGATGCTCAAAGTCCTGCATGTAAACAGTAAATTAGGGAAAACTGCTTTTACCTTTTGTGCTGCATACACTTGGAACATTTTGCAAAACTTTGCACAATTGTACGCATGGGTCAGTTTATAACCATGATTACAAAGTATTCTGCTCTCGAATGTAACCGTTTCATTATTCTGTTTTTAATTGTACTCTCAACATGACTGAAAATGGGTGCCTGCCCTCAATGATCCTCGAGATTTAAATAAAGGTTGAATGGATGAATGAATGACTGATGGGTAGATGAATAGAGGGGCTGACTGACGAGTGGACAGATGATTTTAATGATAAACAGGAGAGGGCAGCGTTATAAATCTACGATCTGCTTGTGGCCTAACGTTGATTTAAATGGTTGCTGTACCGAGAGGGGAGAGGGATGGCAGCTCAAGGCGCTTCATCCCAGGGTCCTTGGCCAGGATCTCCCGGAAGTACTGACTGACAGACGAGATGACCAGCTTGTGGACGTCAAAGGCCTTGGTCTTGCAGGCCAGCTCCAAGTCAGTCAGGAACCTGAGGACGAGAGGAGGGGAGAAGATGTGAGGTGAGAAGAAAGAAGAACAGAGAGCAAACGATTCTGTCCATAAAAGCGTTAAGGATTTGGCTGTAATGTGATATGATGGGGGACACAATACGATATTTATATATGATACACAATATATCACACGGTGCGATACGATATTATACCATGACATGCGATATGGTGCAATACACGATACCTCTCCTGACGCATCTTGCTCAGCTCCTCCAGCAGGGCGTTGCCGTGCAGGGGCCGGGTCAGCTCGCTGCCCAGGCCCAGGCCCCTCTCCCCGGGCTTGATGACGGGCGGCGGCAGGGGCAGGTTGAGGCTGTTCAGCTGCACGATGTCCAGCGCCGCCATCTGCTCGATCTTCTTCACCCCGCTCTCCACCACGACCACGCCGTCCCCGCGGCTCTCCACCTTCAGAGGGGTGGGTGCAGGCTCCACGCCCACCTGAGCGATGTTCTCCACTGCAGCCTTCTTCTGACGCGAGGCCCTCTTTTTAGGTGCCATGGCGTTTGATTGTTTTGGGGTTGTTTTTTTTTGTTTGTTTGTTTTTTGACTAACTTAGGTAAATTATGTAGGCACAAGGGTTTGATTAGTTGACAGACAAGGACACTGTCTCACTTCCTAACAATCCAACTGATCAACAAAATGACCTAATGGCTGCTTACTGACACAGAGATAAGCCCTGACTTCCTTTCACCCACAGCACTCTGATGCTGACTCTTTGCCGAAACACCGAGGCAACACAAACAGACAGACAGACAGACAGACAGACAGACTGATTTGAGTGTATTTGTCTTCCTCTTGTGAAGGTGGTCAAGGATTTGGTTGGTGGTTTAATTTCAGTCCCTGAAAAACAAAGAGGGAGAGGAGGAGATTTTAATTAGCATTTGCAAAGTGTAAACACAAGCCGCTCAAACCCTCTGGCTACATTTCAGGTCCAACAGCATGTATGTGTGTGTGTGTGTGTGTGTGTGTGTGTGTGGTGCACTTTCCGTACATTCCCTCTAACAATTTTTTTAACCTCTATTGGCCTCTCTTCTCATCCACTATGAGGGTTGAGGTCAGGGCGTTTCATTTTGTTTTCTATAAGCAAAGCCTTTTGAGACTGATTAAGTTCATATCTAAATAAACTGGATCCTGAACTACAATTTGAACTTGTAAACCAATTAAAAGCCCGATGTTCCTGCTCAAAAGGCTGTTTAGTAAAATACAAACATAGTGATGCTGCTTCTCGATGATTTCTACAACACAGAAAAGTTGTTTCCTCATTCCCCTCTCTCACCCACTGTAGCTTTAGACCTTGCAAGTGAGAATCAAAAAGTGCATCTTAAACACACCCAGCATGTTCCTCGAGACTCTGAAAGACACTAAGCCCATTACTGATGATCTCTCTCTCTCTCTCTCTCTCTCTCTCTCTCTCTAAAAAGGAGGGGTGGGGTGGCTCTGTGAATGACAGGTGCAAGTGGCCTTTGTGAGGGCTTCCATAAATGAAGCGGAGTCAGGGTTGGGTTTATGGTTTGTGGAGGTCCTCCTACATACATGCGGGCTGGGAGCCATATTTCCCTGCTGCTCTCACAGCACATGCATTTCAGCCACAGAGCAACTGGGGAATCTTATTCCTGCCTGCAATGGGCCGCGGCTGGCAAACAGATCAGCGAGCTGTAACAGAAAGCCGACGCATCGCACTTCAAATGGAGAGAGTGACTGAAGTCAGCAGGCGCTCTAATGAATTTGTGAGGGGGAAAATTTGAGAGGCAGTTTTCTTCACACATTCAACAATTATTTGTCCATATTGTACAATATCACATAAATATTCTGTGCATTCAGTGTAATATTCAACATCAAGATGCCGTTATTTTATGGCTGCACCATTACATCAAACGGAAAATATCTAGATGTGTTGTGCATCATTTTATACACTTTTCAATCAGCAGGGTATATTTGGTATCTTTGGAAACACATTGATTTAACTTAAAGCTCAATAATGACAAACCCCCTAATGGGACCAGCAGGGAACAGCACTCCCAGTGCAGCCGTCTGGGATCACACATCAAAACTTTGGTCAAAATGCCACTTTTACATTGTGATGGTGAGAACGCTTGAGGGGGCATTTTACGAGAACGCTCCCTGCTCTACATGTTGCTTCATCTTTACATGTGGAGTTGCTCAGAAAATAAAATAATGAGAATTTTGTTTGACTTGGCAGCCCTCCAGTGTGAAATTGTGTAGAGGATATTATATATATGTGCTTTCAAAAAGGCCAGGCTGATGTCTGTGCGAACAGTCCCTGGGAAAGCTGCAGGGATGAAAACATGGCAGGATCAGCCGTGTTAACTGTCAGGCAAATGCACGATTGAAAACACCTCATCAAAACTCACTCGCAGACACACAAGCACACTGATCAGCCTTTCTAAAAATATGCCAGGGGGCAAAGCAGTGAGCGCTGGAGCTTAGATTACTCCCCTCCTCCTCCTCCTCCTCCGGTGCCCTTACCCTCCCTTAACCCTTTTTATTTTCTCTGGATTAAGATCCACACACATTACCAGCTGGCAACCACCAACTAGTCTGTAATTACAATCTGTTGATTCTCGTTTTTCTCTCGTCGTTTCATTAACAGACTCGGAGATACATGTCACGTCCTTACAGAAGCAAGAGTCACCATCGATACCTGTTCCAGCCCCGGAGGAGGCCGCAGGAGTCAGTTTCATGGCTCTAACACGTTTTTGGGAATGTATTTATTCATCATTATTAGGATAAACCCCTTAGGTTGTGGCATCTCATTTTCAAGGTGTTCCAACGTGATTTAAAAGATGGATTTTGTGTGAGTAATGGTGGGAGGAGAACGAGGACGATTTGAGGTTGAACCGGAGGGAGAGATCCAGAAGCTGTGTTGTGGTCAGACATGTGACTCGATTTGCTGACGCTGCCTTCATCCTGGACTCTATTTCTGTCCAGCAGGATGTTTACATCAGTGCCTTTCAGACTAATCTTATGGGCATATGGATTCACAAAAACGATTTCCTTCCTTCCTTACAACCTAAAAGCGGTTTTGCCGGCCAGTCGCGGTGGCTTTTACGAACCAAACTGACCTTGGTTAGATCTTCCTCCACTCTGCTATTACAGGGATAAAAGACATTTTTAGCACACACAAACACAGCAGATAGATTTTTGAAATTAACAAAAATTCTGCAGAATAATTTAGTGACTCCAGTCAGAGTTCCCACAGTCCTTTGTGTCTTTGATCTCCTGGTCCAGATGCTTGTCATTCTAGGAACCTGTTGGGTATTTGGGTCAGCAGACAGACATTTGACCTGTCAGTATCATCTGCTCGAGTTGGATCACTGTTTCAAGATGTAAAATATCTTACCAGAGGTGTAATTTACTCACAGTAACACACTATTCATGAGAAAATGCCAGCAGTGATGAATTGGACGGCATTAAAAATGTCTGCAGATGGCAACAGACGGTGTGTTTGGGGTAACCGGTGCCGCTCAGGTGGTGTAAATATCTTCCATGAGGCTTTAGTGCCTCTTGTTTGTTTGGGGATATGGTTGTGCTGCGGTCTCATGTGGGTTTGGACCGGTTCCCAGCTTGGTGGATGACCAAGCAGCTGTAACCTTGGTCCCATTTGTTTTCTCAAGGCTGAGCTGTGAAAAGATTATTTTCACATCAGCGAACCACCAGGCTGCAAAATGCACGGTTTGTTTGTTTCCCGAGTGCCCTGATTTACATGACATATCACAGGACAGTCACTGTTGTTTAAGCTTTGGGATAGATGCGGCTTATGGAGAGATGGATAGATTAACCTCTGCACACTTCGCATGGCTTGTACTTGGGTTGTTTTGCATCGCGGGTCGACTCAAATGATGTTTTGCTCATCATGTCTGTGGCTCCTGTCTGACCCCGGGCGCTCGGCTGAGGGTTAATTGATCCAAACAATGAAATATTACTCTCTCTCTTATACTTTAATAGCTTCTCCACCGTGTGCCATCTGACTAAATGTGTCATCGCTGTGCGGGGACACTGTGACAAATCCTGCGCCGCTGATAAATACCATAATAATACTGATTTTAGGGTTCTGGGAGGGGGCTCGCATTAGTATCTGCTCCTCTCCTCAGCCGGTTTATGATGTAACGAGGCTGTAAGGCGTCCCTGCCGCAGGACATTGCTGCTTCAACCTTTTATCAGAGTATTGCAACATGGTTAGCGCAGCCCGGCCTGTGTCAGCCCCTCCTCTTCATATGACACCGACAGCAGCTGCCACTCGGCCCTGAAACCCCCCGCCTCTCCATGTGTGGAGCAGGCTCCCTCAGCCGATAGGGGCTATTTAAAAAGGGCCAAGTTCAGAGAAAGGGCGGACGAGGAGGAGGGGGGTGTTAGAGGAGGAGGAAGAGATAAAGAGAGAGTAACAGAGAACCCAGTGGAAACATGTGGATGTTTTTGTGGCGGTGACACCGAGGCTGTTGCTGTTGAAGCTGTAATCACTTAATAATAATGTTGGCTAACACTGCCATTTTATTTTTCATAGAGAATATTTACACATCTCATTGCTGCAATAGTGATCATTATCATTTTGCCTTTTTATCTGGTGTTATCTATTTACTTTTTAACTCTTTTCAGGTTCTTTTCAGATAATGTATATTGTTGTTATTATTGCTGTTGGTAGACTGTATATACAGTCTAAGGTATAAGTTGTAGTAGTAGCACTGGAATTAATATTTTAAATGGCCACAATATAGAAAGAGGGAAGAAAAAAATGGTGTGCCAAATTTGAGTTGCAGATTAAAGTGGCAGAGATTTGACGTGGAGGTAAACAGGCTTGAAATTATTCCAATGCGGCATGAAATGGGTCTTGGTAGGATAAACAAATTAATTAATAAGTATATATGAGTATAAGATATTGTGGTATTTGAATAACAAACACAGATAAAAAGCCAACTCTTTCAATCAGGGTTATGAAAAACTGTCCACCCATTAATATAACTTGGAAATTATTCCATGGCGTTTTGAATGGGTTTATTGGATCTTAGGATCAACCTGCTCATCAAAGGACCATGTAAACCTCAAAAACACAAATATTGGAGTTGTGTTTTTCTTTCTAAAATAAAATGAAATCAAATAGGGCCAGATTTTTAGAGATACTCTTATGCCCCCTTATAATTCTCATGATTGCATTCAGGTTTAAATTGCAGAAGCCAGTCAAGCCGAGATTGACCGGAGAGATGAGCGTGAAAAAAGGGCAGAGTGGAAGTGAGAAAATGTTTAATTTGGATTTAAATTAAACATGAGGAGACAGGAGACAGATCGTGGAACAGTTTGAGGCCTGAAGTGCCCCAAAGCGTTTTAATTGTGCTCAGGAAGTCTTCACACCCTTTGTGAGAGAGAGAGAGAAAAGAGAGCAAAGGTGATGTGTGATCTCCGAGTCACCTGGCCGAGGTGAGAGAGGAGCCGAAACAAACCAGGAGCCAGGAGGGAACAAGAGGCAGCTGCTGTTTACCACCAGCTGCTCCGACTCACCGCAACACACACACACACTCAACTGATGCACACACAGATAGACATGTACTACC